>VZTL01097932.1:0-11161 GCA_013400535.1 Scopus umbretta | reverse complement strand
ATTACATCAAATATTATGTGACTGCAGGGCATACCTGACTCTTCAGGTGACAATAGTTCTTGGTTTTTGGGAATTCGTTTCCTGCACTATTTCACTTAACATACATGCTTTTATTTTTATTTCTATTCTATTTTTATCAGGCTATCTAATCCAGTCTTCTGTTCCTGTCTGAGTTTTTGCCATTGATTCCTCCTTGCTGCCGACTTCGTGCTGAGACATGGAGTCCTGTTAGTCCCCTGTATTGTTGATGTAGGTTTTTTCTTTTAATCCTGTGTCAGGCCAGATGATAGACGAGATCATAAGTCACATCATGACTTCTGTATGGAGATGGCATCTGACTGCTGCTCTTCTGCAGTTGTCTAATTTCCTTCTTCTGCTTTCTGGATCTGGAGTGACTCTGTATTATCTGTGTTCCTCCGCAGCTTGTGCAGTTGTCTTTTCCGTGCTTTCTATGGTTAGGTCAATAGCAACTGAGAATCTGGTTATCTTTATGGTCTCTTGACTTCCTTTGTGTCTTCCCAGGGCTAGCAGCTAACTGCACTTTGTGAGGTGCAGAGTCTCTGACCTCTGAGCAGCGAGAAGAAATGCTCCCTACATAATGACAGTGTGCATTGCAAGGAGACTAAACCATGCAATCAGGAATGCTTTCTTGGATGTCTCAGCTGTGTCACCTGTGTCTTGATTCTCTTCAGTGTTGACTCTAATTGTCTAATACAGAGGTTGAACCTTCAGGAGAGATGTCTTGTGCTCACCTCCCCATTTGGTATCAACGCATCTTCAGTTCACTGTGGCTTAGTATCTGATGGTGTGGAAGGTACACTGTACATAACATAGTTACAATTTCTTGGTGACAATTCTTGAGATTCCTGCAGACAGTACATCTCCCCAGAAATAGTGCAATTCCATGCTGTGAATATGACATTAAAATGAGAAAGGCTTGTTCCAGTCATTTTCCAGAGTTGGGCTACAATTTAAAAAAGTTTCCCTTGCTGGGGAAGGGAAGACCCTTTTCATACTTCTCACTGTTCTCCCCAAACTCGGACAGTAAAGTAGTTTTATTTCACTAGCTTTTGTATATTTATCCATCTCATGATGGAAACTCTTAAATCTGCTCACATTACTGCTTGCTCCACACTGTAGTCATCCTACACGTAGTAGGAGTGAATTTCTTTCTATGGCACTAGGTCTTTGCAATCTAGAGAATTCTGGAGGGCAAGCTATCTTCCTGCTATATTCTCATCAACATTGCACTCACCATCCACCAAGGTCTACATACAGCACAAAAGCAGACTGTGCGATTCATCCAGCTAAATGCATGTGTCTGCTATGCAGAGAGTTAGTCCACATCTGAGTTAGTCCCTTTAACGTTATCTTACTGGAAAAAAACAGGAACTCTTACATCACAGTGAAATTCCTCTTAGAATATGCAGGTAAAACAGGTCAGATGAATCACTACTTAAAAGTGCCCGTTTCTGACAACAGAATATAAATTGAGTCCTAGGTGACTTGCTCAGCTGCTGGCATCTGCATTGTAGATGCATTTAAATGAGATTAAACCCTCTCCCTGAGACTGTTTCCAGTATTGACTCTCCTAATCAGCTTTTTAGCTCTTACAGCACAGGAGACCTGGTGATGCCCACTAGCATGCTTTGAGTGCAACAAGCAGCAGTTTCCTTATGAAGCTTTCCAATGACTTGTGATCATCCCACACATCCTCCTGACCCTCAAATTAAACTGATGAATATTTTTTTCTTTAAAAAACACAACAAATAACTCATTTTCTGAAAGAGCAAATATTTCTATGTCTAAGAAATCCAGCAGCAAATGGTTTAGCATTCTGGTTACTGGACAGCTTCAGCTGAGACCAGTCCTGCTTCTAATATTGGGGTCCCTTTGTAGAAGAAATGCAAGCTTTCTGTGGCCAGCGATAATAAGTGGAAAGTCACTACTTCTGTCACCTCTAGGGTTACACAACAAGAAGTGGTTGTTACAGATGCAAAAGCATGTCTCTTCTGCCCTAGATGAACTTGGTGACCCCCTTTGGGTCATGCCTGACATGTCAAATTTCAGCTCGAACAGTTGGAGTTTGGCAGAGAGTAAGCAGCAGAAAGTGGGATCTCTTCAGGGTGAAGGCTGGATAACATTAATAATAGACACTGCTACTAGCTCTTTCCTAGTTGCTCACTGACAAGGCTTTATTTCTGGTCTTTCCAGTGCTTAATTTAAAATAAGAGATTTTTTATAATCCTTGGTGATTTTCTTGGATCAGTTAGATTGGTGCAGTTACACTGAAATATCATGAACAATATTTTTTCATTAGAAGGAATACCTTCCTTCCTTAACTTGCAGAGTCATACTCTTAGCTATGGAGAGAGCTATAGGCAGACTCAATCCCTGTAATAACAAAGCTGAAATTCCCAAGTTGTGTCTTTCCTGTTAAGGCCCTGAGCAGGTGAATTGTCCTGAAACACTGCAGTAGGACCTAAACAGTGTACAGCGCCTGGGCAAACCCTTTGAAGTACCCATGTCCTTGTCTCCTTAGGGACCTAGGATTGATTGGTTTTTTTTCTTGGAGGTTGGGAAGAAAACAATTTAGTCCCCGGTTACTTTTCTGACTTTCAACAACACAATACCTCCGACCTCCGAATGTCTTTGAAAAATCCTTTGCTTATCCTGACATTTTTTTTCAGTTTGCAGCTATCTGACTGATTTATAACAGTTTCAAAGGGAACTGAGCACCCCATTTATTATCAATCAAACCTCACCTCTTGCTAAACTGTAGAAAGACTATTCCAGCTGTACGGCTGCTACTCACCAGGCACCACGTAGCAGCAGAGAGATTAGAGAATGCTCTCTCTGAGCATTTATAGCACTCATTGAGTTATGTACTGTTGCCACAAATTCCCCATGCATCATGATGAGAGTATGCTACACTTATGCAGGACAGTGTTATTTTCAATCAAATTTGCGGTGGGCAGGGATTTGATAACATATTTTCATACCAGTCTGTTACTTGCAACACCAAGTGTATCAAGCAGCTGAAAGAAGCTTCAGAAACTCAGGACTCCCAGACTAGATGGTTTCCTCAAGTGACTGAGGTTGGAATTCATCTTACCTGACTTTAATCCAAAAACCAGACATCTAGCCCAAGTAGTTTGGGATGGTTTTTGTGGCAGGTGGGATGAGTGTCCCTCTGAAGGTGCCTGTTTCTGTCTCCTGACTGTGGAGGGGACCTAGACAGCCACTTAGGTAAATTCCTAATTTTTAAATGGCTGAAATCAGGTGAGATTAATTCCATCCTAAGTGTACAGTGGGACTCCTAAATTCCCAATTTATGGAAGTAAAGAATGACAGTGTCAGAGCAAATGAGCACTTTAGCAATCCCATGTTTCTGTCTCTGATAGTCACCACTATCATACCAACATATAGTCTGTGAAAAAAATGGAACATCATTGCTTGTTTTTTTAAGCCAGGTTGCTTTTTTTCCCTAGTTTGCTCTTTTTTTAAATCATCATCAACAAATCTATAAGGAAGACTTTCTTTGCAGGAATAAGGCAAGTAATGAACACGGCTTAAAATCCAGCGTGTGTGTATCTCCAATAGATCATACCCAACTGCTTCATCTTCACACCAGTTGGTGTGCTACAGACACCACAATTCAGCCTTTTTTGCTTGTACTTTTAATTGATCTGGTGTTGGTCTGCATTAGAAAGCTGCAGAGAATTGGTAGTGCTGCACAACAGCTGGGGAGCAGGCCATGGCAATTAATGTTTTCCTAGTCCCTCCCTTGCAAACCCCTATGTGATATAACATAACACAATACAATGCTGAAATGATACCATGGCTGCAGCACAGTTCTGCACCTCCTGTAAGTGAGCGAGCCAAGGTCAAAGAGACCTTACTGAAACAAAGGATTTTGACTACACTGAAAGAAAAAAAAATGCAATTAGGTAATTTGATACTTGCAAATCCATTTTTTTTTCCATAGGAAGTATTAATACATCAGAAAAGTGAGACATTTAACTTGACATTTCACTCTAGAGCAAATAATTCTTTATTAAAATGCTAGAAATTTTTTGAGAAATAAGATTTCCAACTTCAAGCAGCCTGGATTCCAATATTTCATCCTGAAATCTTGTAGGATGGAAACACAAATTGTGTGGGATTAACTGCTCACCATTTTATTCACATGCTTAACCCCACACAGACTCAAGTCCTGCAGCACTGTGTAAGGAGGGAGGTTCTCAGTCTGGTTTCTGAGAACTCACGAGTAGCTGTGGAGTGGCTGGGCTCTGCTCGGGTTTTCTGCATGCCGTCTGCCTGTGACAGGTGGAACCTGAATAACAAGGATTATCCTAAAGTTGTACATTGCATTCAAATGCAATGTGGAGGCTTATTTTTGCTATGGGACAAATCCTGCTAACTTGTTCCAGTGGTGAATTCTGCTGCCTTCAATGGGACTTGTCATCTGGGAAAAACCACCAGAGAAAGACAGCACGGGCCCAAGAACAAACTGTTGCCCTCCTCACCACTAAAAGATGCATTTTTTGAAAGGAATCAAAGCAGGTTTCAATGACATTTGACTCTAAGGCTGTGTATGATAAAAAAAACCCTATAAAACTGCACTTGCCCCTGCTTCTCCCCTCTTGATTTACAAAGGTGGAAAATTTCAGGATGACTTAGCTGTAGACAATATAACATTTTTCAAAAACACATTAAGGGTGTCAAAAACCACCTTTGAGATGAGTAACATCTTTTAAAGTAATGGGCTAAATCAAACCAAAACCTTTGTTGACATTTTGATTGCATTTGTGTTAGTTGGTATAATGAAAAATTAACTTTACACATAAAAAATTTATTGTAGTTTCTTTTATTGCCTAGGAAGGAAAGTTTAGTGTAGCCAACTGAACCATGCTTCTTCATGGGTTGTCACTTTATACACTTTATTATCGTAACTTATGGGGATGTTTGTAAGCAAAGGACTATTATTTATTCTGCAGTACTCCCATTTGCTCACTCGTTATCCTCATCATGACTCTGTGTAATAAACTTCATAATATCACACATTAATGGGGTTATTTAAACTATAACTACTATAAGCTAATGTGCAAATGCCTTGCAGTTTTCCCATGTTTACCTGCAATCCTGAAATAATGTTCAAGGCATGCTCTGAGACTGGGAAGAATCACACACTTTAGTGCAATAATGCATGGGAAAATGTACAATTATTTAATAAATATAGAAGAATTGACAGTAATGCTTGTGAATCATTGGGTGTGCCTATTCATTAAAATGATCGCTTGACACTTATTTGTGGCAGATAAAACATATTTAGTGCCATTTCATGCAAATTACTCTGACAAATACTTGCCCAAACCAGTGCAAACTTTGGAAATAGTCTACTGTCAAAGTCTCCCTTGTTTTCCTAAGAGTTAGCAAAAATGAGAAGCGGCTAAAGTGCAGTTACCCAATGGCAAGAAATCTGGCAATTAACTTTGTTATTGCTTATTACATATTTTGTTTTGCATGCTCATGGGATCTATAGATCTATAATTCTCCTGCATGCTTTACGCTTGAAGGTTCTTTTGAAACAAAAGCTTGAGAACTTCGGAAGTAATTCCTATGAAAATAATTTTTATAAGAAACAGTTATTTTCTGGTTGACTTAAAAGTACACTGAGTACTTTTTCCTTTGTTTTCAAAACCACAATGTGCATGTGTGATCAGTAATGTAGGAAGTATCTGAGTATTGAAAACACACAGATTTTCTATTGCCTAATAGAAGTAAACAAAATTCCCATGATACCACGACTTTGTGCTGAAATTGATAAACTTCAGCTTGACTCTTCTGATGATAATTATTTTTATTCATGAGTTTCACACACCATAACTGTTCTTTAAATAAATTTTAGCCATCTAACAGAGACAAAACAGTGTGTATTAAAAAGTTGATCTGATGAAATTACATCACTTTCAGAAGCAGATGTTCCCATTATTCAAAGGAAGCCATTGATTTTTCAGATTACTTCCTGATCCTCCTGAGAATGACAGCTAGTGATGAGGAAACCTCTTGGTAAAAAACAGTGATGTAAATTTGAAACACCATTTTACATGACAGATGATAGCTATTAATTTGTGAAGAGATGTGTGTGCTTTAGTGCACACGCCTATAAGTGAAAAGT
The DNA here is from genome assembly GCA_013400535.1 of Scopus umbretta. Lineage (NCBI taxonomy): Eukaryota > Metazoa > Chordata > Aves > Pelecaniformes > Scopidae > Scopus > Scopus umbretta. The sequence goes on along the minus strand of VZTL01097932.1, from coordinate 4,980 downwards.
CCAACATCAGAATAGCTCAAGGTTAAGTAAAGAAATAACGGGGTGGAGGGGATACCTAGTGCACCTTAAAGGTCAGTTCCTCTCAGTTTTATGTGAGCTATCCCTGGCTTGCCTGCTAGCGCCCTGCTTCAGATTTGGGTTCCCCTCCCTTTCATTATAACAGATAAACAGACAGGATCTTCTGTTTCGAAATGACCCTGAAAAGTTCAGACCAAAGCCCTTTTAAATTCCATTATCTGAAATGCAGAAATCCTCTATGAAATGCTGCCAAGCATTGCCATAGCAACATGATGTCACCCAGTGACAGAACAAGCATCGTAGCATTTAGCTGAGACCGTGTTGCTTCCTCCCTGAGTAAAAAGGTGATTTTGAAAGCAGGGGCCCAGCTGGGCAAAGGAACATCTGCAATCTAAACATTTCCTCTCACCTTCGGGGGGAGAGAAACTGCTTTCACTTCTCGTCTCCAGACATAGGACAGGGTCTAAATCACACAAGCAGGAGATGTGTGTTACCGAGAAGGGAGAGTGAACGGAGGATAAACCGTTATCAGTTACTATATGCCTTAAAGGCAAGCAAGAAAGAGGGTAGCTGGGAGCCTGCCTCTGCAGACCAGCCGTTCCCCAGGGGTCATGGATAAGGCACACAGCCGCTGCTCTGGGGCTCAGCCTGAGCATCATGAGCATGTCCTGTCGCATACGACAATATTTCACTACATTTAGCTACTTGCATGCAATTCTAACATGCTCTAAATGCTGATTTGTGCTTTATCTTTGGGTGCCTGGCAAATTTTAGCCTGAGCTTTAAACTTATGAGGGTGGAGCTCTGTTACGTAGGTCCACAGCTTTGCTGCTGTGGGCCTCAACTGAGAAAAACCTCCCAGTCAATGTGCTTTTCTTCCAAGCTTTTAATAACCTTCAGAGCAACACAAGTATAGAAATTACTCATGGAATCTGCTATGGGATGAGCAAAAATAAGATATTTTGTCATGGATTGGAGGTGAAGAAAACAAGAAAGGGGCTGCTAGAATTCTTGGCAATTAGACGTCCCATATTCGAGCGACTGCAGCATCCTCTGGAGAAGTTTAACTGTAGTACACATACATTTTCCTTTTTTTTTTTTTTTTTCCCCATGTGTTTCTGGCTACTTTAGTGCCTCCAAATTCTGGAACCCAGAATGGCTGCTCAGAGGTGTGAGGCAGAGCCAAAGCTGTGCTATGCTACACTAAGGATCTTTCGCAAATGTGCATGTCAAAGTTCTCACTAGTTTTAATCTGAGTTCACAGTCCTTGAGGCATCAGTGAAACTAACACCTCATAATGAAACCCGGGCAAAACTGCAAGGCAAATGTGATTTCAATATTTACAGCAAATTTCAAGCACATTTCAAATCTGTGAGCCAGCCCAGCTTTGTTGGGTTTTATTTGGATTTACACTGAGAACACTTGGAAAAGTTATACTTGGGATAATAATTTCTCTTGTTTTCTTCAAAATACGCTGGATTGTTCCATATCAGTTGTAGTATAAATAAGACAATGCTTGAATGGAGAGGAACCGTAAAAATCACGTTTAGGAACACTTGAAATTATGCAAGATTTTTAGGTATTCTTTTTTGTGCTGATATTCTTAAGGTTTTGTTTTTTCTAGAGATATCTTAAAATATGAAAATGAAATATGTTGATTCTGGCCTTTCACCATCTTTGCTGATATGATGTGCAAAGTACAATCTCTTCTTCCATTGTTCTTCTCTTGTTGATTTAAAACCAATATAAGTTAGTTGTACATCTTCTCAGACTGGGTGAAAATGATGTCCTAGGTCTCCGAGTCCAACTCCTCCATATATCATCCCACATCATATCACTTATCTTGTAGACGTACTGAGCTCTATTTTAGACTCAGAGTAGAATCTGATTTTTCTAATAATTAGCAAATGTCTCCTAATTTCCAGTCTATGTGCATTCACACTTTCCATTGAGTTTTCTCATCAAGACAGACGGAAGTCAAAACCTGCTCTATCCCTATTATTGACAGTCTGTCTTGCCTGACTATAACTACTTTTTGATAAGTAATTTTGCTGCTCTACATTTTAACAAAGACACTTACCACTCTAAGAAGCGTGGGCAATTCTATGCCTGTACTTCAGTGGCAATTTTTTGCAGCAAAACTGAGCTGTTTGCCAGGGCATGCTATGATTCCCCACCACGACCATCTGGCATGAAGTCAGTGAAGAGTAACCTGGGATATCACGTTTTTTTTTACTTTGAAGGGCACTCATTTTCTTTGAAATCAATGATGATTACTCCCCACTTCTTGAGAATTTAGCTGAGATCAATTTCTGTTGAGCATCTCTCAAGTGTAGGTTTTGTATGAAGACACTGAACCTTGGATTCAGGCACTCACCTTTAAGGACCCTTGCCTGGAAACACTTGCAATGGTGATCTGGTCCTGAAGGAGTACATCGGATGGTATATGTACTGTTACGTTCAGTGACAGTGGAAAATGTGAAGGAATTGGGCAGTTGAGATAAGGAGTTATTACCCTGTCCCATTCATGCTAATGGTCTGCTGCAAGCCCTATTTCACTGGGCATGTGTTAACTGTTTAGCTGCAGTCATATTTCACAAGATTGTTGAGTTAACATTACATGAATTATACACGGTTTATAAAATGATTATTTAATCAGTGGAAAATTAAGTTCATAGATGTTTTCCAAATCTGAACTAGGACATTCATCAGCAGAACTGCTAAATTTTTAATCAACTCTGCTGTGCTTGATGTAGCTATCATTCTAAATTGCCCTCTCTCTGCTGGTCCTCTTGTTGCAATATATATTGTAGTGTTATCCATTCTTATTGCTAATTGATTTTTTTCAGCTCAGTTTTAAGGCAGAATGACCTGTCATTCGGTATTTTCATCAAAGGACAATCTTACTTACTTTTAACAGAAGAAATGCTTTAAATATTAGGATGAGTGATTTCAAATGCTGTCCAAAGTTCTTCAATTCTTTTGAACCACCAAATACTTAGAGACATGTTTTAAAAGCAAACTTGTGGCAGAGGTATAAAGAGGAAGGACTTTTGCTTGTGTTGAAGTTAAAGAACAGTTTGAAACACTCTGGCCTGGATTTGTTTTGTGATTTGGTTGCTTAACTCATTTCTGGAAAAGGTCTATATGAGAAGAAGCAATGAGCAACACAGTTGCTCCAGGTATTTAACAATCTCCCGCCCCATGCAAGAATTGAGTTGCAAACCCAGTTTTTCTTGTTCTGTAAAAACCTTTGGGAAATTTCTTTCATGAAAATCATGAGAAAAATACTTCCAAAGATGAGAAAAGCTCCAGAGAATTTACCCTGGGAATATCCTGAAAATCTAGATACTATGGCTTGTTAGAGCTGTGCCAGGTAGGGGAGAGAGTGTAATGACTTCTCAGCCCTGGTTTCTCATGTCCCATGGAACAAGTTTTTCAGAAGGGCCAGTACCAGAAGATGGGAAGCCTTTTCTGGTAGAGATAGATTATTTTTTCCCCTCACTTGTACATGTGACCCAGTCTGTTCCTAAAGGAATTTGGGATACATGTAGGAAGCCAAGAAATCTTGTCTTTACTCACCCAAACAGACACTCAGCTAAATTTCCTTGTAAGCACTATCTGTCTGCACAAGCATGTTATAAAGCTCACTATGCATTTTTAAGCATCCTAAATTTGCTCATGATCAGAATAGGGTTCACTCTTTCTGGGGAATTCAACCTATTACCTATTACTTCTGAATGACATGACTTGACGTACTAGGTCTGCAGTCTAAAGCTCAGAGGCATTTTTTAAGGACAGCCAGGACTTGAATCTGGCAGTCAAGTTTAATGCAAGCTAGAGATTTTTACATATGGGCATAATGTAAATAAAAAATAAACCCAGTTGTCCACATGGCAAAACTTTTTGAATGTTGTGTTTCAAAATTTATCAAAGGTTGATTACAAGCCTGTGTGCCTCCATAGCCCTAAATGATGGCAGAAATGGGATCTAAAATGTGGTATAAGATAAATATACATCTTATGTAGCAGGAGATGAAAAGACTACTATAAATATATGCATATACATACAATAATGTTATTTATAGCAAAGACATTGATGATTTCTTGATGTTCACCATGATGAAAGAGATTAATTCATTGACATGAGCTAATAACAGAGTGCCAGCTCTATAGTTAGTTTTTGTAACAGAAAAAGGCATTACCCGAAATATTCTTTAACTCTCTCTAGCAGAGAAATAAGCCTACCCCTCCACATGTTTGTCTAGAGTTTCCCTGTGTACTCTGAAAGTGCCTGTGTGAAACTTGCCTAAAAGTGTCTATTATTTCTAGAGCAATTTGAGAGCTGGGTATTTGGGCTAACATTCTGCAAAGTCACATGAAACCGTCAATGACCATGCTAACTACTGTATTTACACACTTGGCCCACTCCTGCTACTACCCAAATATTTACTACCCAAATACCTGCAACTCTCTCTCATACCAATGCAGTCAGAGTGAGAGTGCTCCCCAGTGCGTGCTGAAGTCTCAGTGACAGATGCATGCCCATGTCTGCTGGTGGGAAGGTGTCATCAAGAAGCTCCTGGAGCTTGTTGTGGCTACACCTATGCCCACCCACAGTTTTCTTCAGTGGAAAACCTGGACCCCAGGAGGATGGTGAGAAACAAGGACAGAGCCAGGCATGGCCAGTACATGGACAGCAGGCCTCCACAAGGAGCAGATTGACTTCATGTAGACTCAGCTGATAGCACTTGGCATCAGATTTCAGTAAGATGTGGGTAACTTAGGTAGGAATTAACGTGCAAAGTAATAACTTAATTCCTGAATTATAATCTTAGAAATGCTCCTAAAAACAGATCAAAAATTGGCAGTTTTCTCACATGCACCTTCAGCCCCCAGTGTGCTTCCTCACATACCGAGAGCCTCCCTGGTCTTGCGAGGGGCAAGGGCAGGGGCCCTGCAG
>VZTL01097926.1:0-12208 GCA_013400535.1 Scopus umbretta | reverse complement strand
AAAAAAAAAGAAAAAAAAGTAAAGTAAGTTACCCTTCCCCTGGCTGGTAAGGAGCTAATGAGCCCTGTTTTGTCACCAAGATGATGTGTAGTACACACACGATGTTGACAGCGTTGTCTAATTTATCACAAAGTCTTAACTCTGTTGTACATGCTAGCGTGGGGGCTTCCGTGTTCAGTCTATTTCTGCAAGCCTGTTGGTTTGGGGATGAATCATCAAAGAGAGCACTAGTGAAATTTGATTTGGGGAGAGTCAGCTTGGCAAGCAGAGCTGACACCTCTGCGGCTCGCCGGGCTGTCAGCAGCTTTACTGTCTGCAGAGAATCCACGGTGGCAGGAGCCAGGCCAGCAGAGCCGCGTCCCCCTGGACCCCCAGCGCCCGTGTGGCTGGTCGTGCCTGCGGCGTGTTGTGAGCTGGCACTGCTCAGGCTCCTGCTCAGTTTCCACCTTCCCCCAACACTGCGGCTGTTTGCTGCTCCGCCAGCCCCATGCACTGATGGAGGAGCATAATTGGCAGGGAGAGGCTCCTCAGGAGCCGGTCAGTCGTGAACCTGGCCGATGCTCTGGGGCTGCCTTTCTGGTGGAGGAGGCTAGAGGAGAGCAAGGCTGCTGGGCGAGACATGGTCGAGCAGTTTCCCTTTTTAGCTGCAGACTAAAATGAGCTTGCCCAGAGGAGACAAAGATTTACCGAGCACAGTTGTTTCTTTACCCTTGCTTAAATAGGCCCATAACACTAACCCTGAAGAAGGGGCCTCATTTCTCAGTGTCATTTTCCTGACGGGAATGCATATGGCAGGCAGCTTTAGAGCTTTATTGTAGCTGAGAGTTGCTTACAAATAAGTCTTGAATGAAATACCCAGCAAGGGATTGATATGAAGAGAAGCTGTGCAATGAAATAAGGAGGAATACATCTCCCAAAGTGCTGCCACAGAGGTGGGGAGGGCTCTGCCAACCCAGCTCTCTTCTGTCAAAATGGATATGATCTCACATCTGTCAGGATTAGTTCTCTCCTGCCCAGCAAGGTGATCTGTTCAGACCCTGACAATGTCATGCAGCTCTGGTGACTTTTTTTTCTGAGCCAGGGTAGAACCTGAGTTACATTTTGAAAGGAATTATATTTTATTTAGCAGCACACGTGTGCTAATTCAGAAAGAAACCCTTCTGCTGCTCCTGCCCAAACCCTGCGAGGCTTAGGAGACGAGTTGCTTTACTTTAGAGCTAATAAATTGAGCAGGTAATTCCATTTTGCAGAGCTTCAGTGGGCCCTGCACAGAGAGAGTGTGTGACTGGCATTTGTGCATGCTCTCTAATTAGAGGGATGTAATTTAAATGGAGGAATGTTTCATGTTAGTAATATGATTTCAAAAGGCTATGTTTGGAGGGAATGGATTGAGCCATCCCTTAATGAGTTCTACTAATAAGATGCCAGTGGCTAAGGAAGGAGAGCAAAGTGTGTGCAATTTGCCAAAGCAGTGAGCAGCTTTTGCACTCCATTTTATCTGTCCCGAGGGATAGACAGGCAAAAATCTTGAACGCCCCTCACTTGCCCCCGCAATGCAACTGAGTGCTCTCTGCTGGTTCTGTGACCCTACTAGCTGTCTCCTCCTTGTTGCAGTGCGGCGTGTTGCTCCTCGATTCTCTATCCCTCCGAGCAACCACGAGGTGATGCCTGGGGGGAGCGTGAACCTCACATGCGTGGCAGTAGGTGCTCCGATGCCCTATGTGAAGTGGATGGCTGGTGTGGAGGAACTGACCAAAGAGGATGAGATGCCCGTCGGTAGGAACGTCCTGGAGCTGAATAACATCGTGCAGTCTGCCAACTACACCTGTGTGGCCATTTCTTCCCTCGGTATGATCGAAGCCACAGCCCAGATCACTGTCAAAGGTAAGGAATTATTCCTCGTGGTGCTCCTACTTGGGTTTCAACAGTGTAGCCCTTTGCCAAGGTGTTTTTGGGTGCAGCCAACTGACTGCAGTCTCTTGTGACTTTTCCACCTTGCAGGGGAGGTTCCCAAACCCACAACTTTGTTTTTTCCTGCTCACAATATAGTATTTGCTTTGGAGATCATTTCTTCTCTCCCTACGTGAGGCGTGATGGGAGACAGGCTTGTATCAGGCTGAGTCCCTGACTCCACAAGGGAACCTCATGGATTCTGTGCTCATCCCAGCAACTTCGGGCTTGTTCCATGTACCAGCAGGATCAGCTCAGCACAGTGGCAGGCCACAGGCTGTCCTGGGGCAGGGTTCTGTGGATGTCTGTAGTCAGAGAACTGTTTGCACAGAGATGTTCTCTTGCAGTAAGGGCAGGACAGGAAGGTTGGATTAACCAGTCAATGTGAAGCAATGTGAAGCATCTGTGGGCCTCACCAGAATGAGCATAATCCCCCCCTGTAGGGAGGAGCTATATGCATTTGTTTTAAAATTGTTGCATATTCCTCTGTCAGTTTTCTTTTTTCCATTACTGGTCTGACTCTTTCCCTTTCTCTTCTTTTGTTGCTGTCCCTAAGGCACACTTCCTGTTGCCATTTCACAGGTTGCTTTGCCCCAGAGAAGATGTTATTGCTGGTTGCTGACCACTGGGTATAGGGCAGCCCATCCAGACAGCTCCCTAACAGGAGGCTGAAGTACGTGTCCTGCCTTTCCCGTCTGGGGCCAAGCAGGTCCACACTATCCCTTTCCTCCTCTCCTTGCAGTTGATTTGTAGCTCAGATTTCCACAGATATATCATCTTTTGAGTCTGTCCTTGCAGGCACCCTCCTGCGCTATGGCCACCTTTAGGACCAAGTCCCTCTTTGAACGAATCACAGAGCTGAGTGTTAGCCCTCTCTGACCTGGTGATTAACAGCAAATTCTCTTTTTCCTGGTGCTAGTCAGGGGATGCTTTTAACCTTAGCCACCCACCGCTCCCTTTGCTCACAGCACCTGCTAGTCAGTACCTTTTCCAGCCCCTGTTTTCTTACAGAGCACAGGGGTTGCCTTGGTTATAGTACATACCCAAGAGTGTAGGGAAGAAAGCAGCATGATGGGGAGGTGGTCTGGACATGGAGGGAGGAGGTGGGAACTGCACTACTGCACTGATGATTCCCACTGATGATTTACCTCTTTGTACCTGGGATGACTCTGCCTCACTCCGTCTTTGGCTGACATGATGCCCACTGCCGCCCCAGGACTGCAGAGGCCTCAGGACAGGGAGCGGTCTCCTTTATCCCTTTGCCTTCCTTCTTGTTTCTCTGTCTGTCTTTTCTGCACCTTCACTCTGGATATCTTACTGCCTCTGTCCCTAACTCTCACTCAGTGTTGTTTCTCCTGTGCTTCCTGGAAAGTAGACCGTTTGCAGGGCAGACAGGAGAGGCAAAATGATACAGAGCTGATTGCAGTAAGCGCATCAAAGGGACCAGACCTGCCCCTTGCTCACATGCAGGCTGCACACCCAAGAGCTGGCAAGAGTCAAGCTTGCGGCTCTCCAAAGGAAAGGGTAGATGTCTGTCATCTGTCCTTGAAAACCTGAGGGAGAATTTCTTGGATGCTCTAGGAAGTGTGTTGCTTCAGGCCGTAATACTGGGCCGGATGTGTTTGCCCTCCCTGAGTCCTCCAAGGGTAGTGGTGTGGTGTCTGGTTGTGGGTTGCATGCCCTTCCCTCCCATGCCAGTTCAGCCATCACCGATTTTCTCAGTATTCATGTTGTAGTAGCACTGGAAAAGGCATCCTCCCCGGCACTCGGAGCAGGCATGCTCCTGCGCTAAAGAGCCTGCCCTCCTCAGCTGAACCACGTGGAAACTGGAAACCTGATGGCTTTGCCAAAGAATGAAGTACTTGAGGATCTTAACTTGGGCTGAGCATTTTTCCTAGTTCTTTGTCGAGCACAGCTGCATTACAAGCCACTAATGACTTTAACTAGAGTGGTTCGTAGGAGGTTTAAACTTACTGTAGACTTTAATTCAGTCATTGTCTTAAAGTATTTGTGTACTCTGCAAATCTCTCTCACACGCACTCATTCTCTTTCTTTGTTCTTTTGGTAAAATGGCAAATCTGGAAATGTTTGCTTGCAATAGTTGTGTTCTCATTAACACTTCAGAGATGTCAGTGTCACAGAGTTCTTCTGTAACAGTTTATTGTCTGGTTGCAGTTTGACACACCAGTTTCACCCAGTGAAATAGTGGATGTGAAAGTTGGTAATTTCTCTGGCTGTATCCCTCCTGCATGTACTGTAATACTTACAAGGCATTCCCCCATCAACCCATCTAACAGCACTGTCCATGAACTCCCTATGGCCTATGTCTCTGTGGAAGCAGGAGCATAGCTCCAGATTACCTGTGGTGCTCTGATTGCTTTACTGTATCCCTTTGTAAATCAGCTGTACACCTGGCTTCTGGGGTCAGTCCAGCCCAGCAAGCACCTTCCCACTGCCAGCTGAACCCCCATGACAGAAACATTCCTGCATCCCCGTTGAATTACCTTTATTTAGCCTGCTGCTGGTAAGTGCGTCAAGCACGTCTAATAACATGATTGCTCTGTTTATCCTTCCATTAAGAACCACTTCAAGCAATATATGGTAATATAAAAATGCATGTTCTAGAGTATGAAATGATTTCTGCCTTTTAAAGAAGAATGTTAATGGGAGGTGGCAGCTCCATTTTTATCCCCGTGCACATTGCAGGGTTTGAGCTGACTGAATTATTTAAATCACACCTCTCTGCCTTCCAATTGCAGCACTGCCAAAACCTCCAACAGAGCCATTAGCGACTGAAACGACAGCTACCAGCGTGACCCTCACCTGGGATTCGGGCAACTCCGACCCCATTTCATATTATGTCATCCAGTACAAGCCCAAATCCTTGGAGGGTCAGTTCCAGGAGGTGGATGGTGTGGCAACAACCCGCTATAGCATAGGTGGGCTCAGCCCCTTCTCGGAGTATGAGTTCCGGGTCATCGCAGTCAATAACATCGGCAGGGGTCCCCCCAGTGAGCTGGTCGAGGCCCGGACAGGAGAGCAAGCTCCTTCAAGTCCACCCCTCAAAGTCCAGGCACGGATGCTGAGCGCCAGCACCATGCTGGTCCAGTGGGAGCAGCCAGAGGAGCCAAATGGACAGATCCGAGGGTACCGTGTTTACTACACCACCGACCCGCATCTGCCTTTGAGCATGTGGCAGAAACATAACACTGACGACAGCCACCTCACCACCGTGGGGAGCCTCATCACAGGGACCACGTACAGCATCCGTGTCCTGGCCTTCACTTCAGTGGGCGACGGGCCCCCCTCAGACATCATCCAGGTCAAAACACAGCAAGGAGGTACGTATGGGGTGAGGTGTGTCACAGCTCCGTGTCCACCCCAGTGGTATGTGGCTCAGCTCTGCGTCTGTTCTGCACCAGGCATTGCAACTGCTGGTGCTCAAATGGTTGTATGTCAGAGTGGCATCCTCACCCCACAGCCATCAGATTTAAGCTGTCAGCTTGTCCTGGGGAGTTGGTGTCAATCTCTGTACAAGTAACACAGCCAGCAGTTTTGTCTGGAATACAGTGGCTAAAAATGTGACACAAGGTCCTGGATGAGGATGTTGGCACCTATGGAACTGTGCTGGGCCCTTCTGGGGTCTGAGTACACAAGTGGAAGGAAGGAGCTGGGCTGCAGTCAGGGGCTGGAAGCGAGCACAATTCTAATAGTCACCTGCCTGGGTCCCAGAGGTGCTTGCTTGTGGCCTGGGTTGTTCCAGGAGCACAGTATGGGGGAGAGGGAAGAAGGGAGGGTCCACAAGGAATGAAAGAGGATCCTCACAAGGTGAAATGCAGACTCTGCAAAGCCAAGCGACTCCTTTCATTGCATCTGCCTCCTGGCACTAACAGTGTGTTTGGTCCCCAGTTCCTGCCCAGCCAGCTGACTTCCAGGCAGAAGCAGAGTCTGATACCCGCATCCTGTTGACGTGGCTGCCTGCCTCTCAGGAACGCATTACCAAATACGAGCTGCTGTACTGGGAAGGGGAGGATGGCACTCAGGTGAGGATCCTGCCTCTGCGTCAGCAGCGCTTGGGGCCGGACATCACAATTCAGCAGCTTGGGAACGGTGTCTGCTTGATTTGGGGTGGTGACAGGTCTGTTTCTTCTCTGTGTTTCTTCTGTCTCATGGGTGTGTGATAGGAGTGTGGCAATCTCTGTCTGGCTTCTGTGTAAGTGACGTCAGCAGTGCTTGTTAAAGCCCAGCAAAGTAGCTAGTGACTGGTTTGGGATTGGAAAGGCTCCAGAATACCACATCATCCCTGAGGTATCCTTACTGTTGGTGCCTTTAAACTGTTGTGCAGGCCAGTAGGGCCTCCAGGTAGGTCTGAAATGTCCTCCAAAATGTGTCTGCAGCTCCAGGACTGGTTACACTTAAGGAGCAGATTGAGGGTGCCCTAGAGAGAGCCCTTCCACGTTTACTGTCAGGTCCCTAAAAGAAGTCCAGCTATAAAGATACCAGAAGTAGTGATGGCTGCAGGGCAGCGCAGTGAGAACCGTGCCATGGCAGCATCACAGTGTCCCATGGACCTTTCTCCTCCTGTATTTATAGTGGCGTGAGAGCTGCCAGAAATAAGTGCCCTCCAGGCAGCAAAACAAGTCCTTTACCAGCACTGTTTAGGTGTATTAGAGATGCCAACTGCTCCAGGACAAGGGCTTTACTCTGTTTCACAGGCAGATGCTGTCTGTTGGGAGGAAACAAACTCATGTGTTCTGTGCCCCTCATGTGAACTGTATAGCTTGACCCAACATTCCCACAAAGCTGTCAGGCAGAGTGTGCAGTCGCAGTCTGGACACCAGGAGGTGCAGCCTGCTTCCCTGCAGAGTCCTCATATTTCACCCAGAAAGCTCCATGCCTTGGAGTCCTGCAGGACTGCAACAGGTTTGGCAGCATGGCTGTGACTTTCTGTGGGGCCAGAATGGGTATGGGGCTGCCTATTCCCTTGGCATTGGGAGCTGAGTGCCAGCTTTTCTGTATTCTCTAACTACACCAAATAATCTGTGTTTCCTTTTATTTGCCAGCAAAAGGTGGAGTTTGACCCAACCTCCTCGTATGCCGTGGAAGGTCTCAAACCAGACACGCTGTATAAGTTCCGTCTGGGTGCCCGCTCAGAGCTGGGGGTAGGAGTCTACACCCCCACGATCGAAGCCAGAACTGCCCAATCCAGTAAGTTTCTGACACTCTGTGCTACTGAAGACAAAGCAAAAGCAGTCCAGTTTCCATCGCCTGGGCACAGAGTAGCTCAGTGCCTCTGCTCTTGTGGATCTGCAGGGATGCCAGCGTGCAGTTTGCTAAAGGGTGTAATGGGGAAAGTCAGCTGGGGTTTTGGATCAGGGCTCTTTGGCAGAGGGGGTGCACCTAAGTGGTAAGTTCTTTCTTCATGTCCCTTTGATCATGCTGTCTTTCCCTAAGGGTAGATTCATAAAAACTGATGGAGGAGTGAAACAGGCTGGGAAATTTCTTTGGAGAGATTGATTTGAGTGGGTTTGTGCATCTGTATGAATTCACTCCCATGCAAACAAGCTGTCTGGACAGGCAGCATATGGGTGTTTGGCTCTAAATGTGAATGTCTCCAAACCATTGGATTTTCACCCCTTCGGTCCCTGTTCCAGCTACCTTGCTTCTGCAGGCGTCCTTAACTGATCTGTACACTTGATTGCAAGGTGAGGCATCCTTTGAGGCCAGATGTGCCTGTGGCTGTCAGACAGTTTGGGAAGGTGGCTGTTTGCCTGGGTTGCGTGAGCAAGTGAGGCTGCTGCTTCTGGGACTGCAGCACTAGGGGAAACCAGAACAAGCTGCAGCCAAGTTAATAGAGAGGCGAGATAATGAGGTGACCCAGGCAATATCACTTTCATCCTCGCTCTGCCCCATGTGATCACAGAGCAGGAGTTCGCATTGCTCTGATTGGCAGCTCAAAGTGCTGCGCGTAAGCAGATTAGGGCTATCAAAGGGCCCTGCGATAAGCTCGTTTTCACTAACTATTTTTGGGCTTGCCATTATGCAAAGAGCATTAAAAGGGGGGAAAAAAGACATTTCCGTTAGCACCGTCTGTCTGGGATTTACTAGCTCTGTGGGGTGAGCAGTTGGCAAAGGCAGCCAACCTTCCCTGCAGGGAGGGTGCCAGCATGCACAGCAGCTGAGAGCCTGAGATGGCCATTAGAAAGGGAGCTCAGGCAGGGAAGAGCAACTCTGCTCACTATTGGAACGACCTTCTCTTTGAGGAAAACTCAGCTTCATTAACATATCAGTCGCAGGGATTCCTCCACCTCGTTAAGTGAGCTAATGGTGTCTTAGTGCTGCACAATAGACAGGTATAAAAATGGAGAGAGGTTCAGATCATGCAGTTATAAATATTTGAACACTGAGAACAAATTCTGAGTGTGGGGATTTGTATACCTATTTCGGATAGCTTTTGTATTGATAGGCAAGAGTTGAAGCAACTCTCCTGCCACTTAAATTAATTCCATCAGTGGATGCTCTTATCCTTGAATACACTTAGTCAGAGACAGCTCCATGCATAAATGAGTCCTTCAGAGTCTCACAACAGTCCAAGTAAGAGAAACCTTTGCTTCGTGGACTCTTCAAGGCAGACATCTTCCCATGACCTACTCCACGTGCTGTCTGCTCACAGGGGATCTCATACCAGTTTGTTTTTAAGGTTGTTGCTTCACTGGCCAGTGCAGAGTAGCTGACTGGTTCTGCCATCTGTTTAGTAAGAGAGATGTGGACAGGTTGGAAGAGATTTGGCCAAAAGCCACAGGAATATGTTGGTTTAACCAGTGAAACCCTCCTTACATTGAGGGACCTAAGAGTTCTTTGATTTATCCAAGAAGTGACTGGGTCTTGGTTTATAGGCACCTACTTGAGAAGATTTCTGATGGTACTCTATTCTGTGAGAAGAGTCCTTGGCAGTTACTACTGGCCTATTCAGTGAGGGTCACAAACCACTGGCTGAACAGTCCCAGGGAAGACTGGATTCTTGGGTACTGGGGGTCTCAAAGTAAAGTGGCTCTTGCAGAAAGTTCTGCTTTAGCTCGGCAGAAGTTGTGTGTACAATGCACAAATTCCAGGCAGAAATTCTTTGGTCTGCACTTTACAACATCTCAATTTAGATGGTTTGATTGGTCCCCTGTGGCCTTAGAACTTACTAATCTAGAAAGACTGTCCCAGCTTCAAATTGGTCTCCTTCCTGCACTCTTCCATCTGTTTGCCCTGAGAAAGGCATTAGATCTTGGAGGTTGACACGTTCAGGTGGGACACAAACTGCAGGAGCAGTCACACTCCTGCTTTCCAAAGAGCCTGTCTTCAGGCTATATTCCTGGCCCTGACAAACCAGTCAAGGGTAAGGTAGGAACCACATCATTGCTAATGATTCACTAATGAGCTGGAGAAGGACGTCTGTATTGCTGCTGCTGGGCTTTTCTTGTGGCATCCCTGCTCAGGAGTGGTAGGGGTGCGTGTCCAGGAAGGCCAGAAGGATACAGTGTCCCTTTGCACCCTTCCAGCAGCACAGCTCGGACCCTGTGTCCTGATAAGACAGCTGCCTTCTGAGCTGCCTTTCCTGCCTAGCTGCTTGCTTAGTTGCTGGGCACCCTGCAAAAAGTATAAGCGATGCTGCTTTGAGGGTCTGAGGAGCACGGGGGAGTTTTCCAGGAGTCTGCAGTGCCTCAGGCAAGCAGTATGATGCAGGAGAGGAGCATCAGCTCTGTGCCCATCAGGCCTCAACATTAAAATGCTGTTCTCACTTGGAATACGAAGCTGGGTCTTGAGGCTGCCTTTTGCCTAGCTTAAGGAGTAGGTGGGCTGGATGGGTGACAGGGCTGCTGTGGGCTGGAGGGGGAGGCCGGTGTGAGTAGCCTGAAGGCAGCAGAGGTTTGCATAGTATGCGTGTGGGTACATCTGCGTGTGTGGGTGCATGCTGGCCACCCAGTCCGTTCTTTGCTGGCCCCAGGAGGGACACTTCCACTCCTTGTGCATTTTAAGTTGATCCTGCTCATGTTACCAAGTTTTATTTTGCTTTCTTTAAGTGTTAATCTGAGTTTTTGCCTTGCACATCATGTGTGTGACTTTTACCCAGCCAACAACGAATGTTTGACCTGCCCACACTGCCAGTCAAAGTTGCCTTCGGAGAAGGAGCTCACTGCTGTATCCCAATGGATGTTGTGGAGGCCCAAAGTCAGAGCAAGTCTCTTCTGTGAAGGGCCTCTCTACAGACAGTGGCAAAGGAAAGGCTTGCCAAGCTCCTTACGTCTCACCTGTCCCCTCTGAGGGATGCTACTAGATGCTGTGTCTATCTTATGCCCTCCTTGAATTTGCTCTCAGTGTTGCTGTGGTGCTACACCTTCCTACTCTCTTCCCTGCCACTTCTCTGCTGATTAACCAAAAGCATGTGAGGATTCATTTTCTACCCCTGCTCCCTTCCAGTATACCAGATGGCAGGGCCATTCACGCTCTGCCTCCCTCACATAGGAAACTGTTTGCTTCCACGCATTGCTTTGGCTTCTCTCTCCTCCAGCATAGCTCCCATAGCAGCAGCCTGACTCTGCTCAGGCATCGTCTCTTCCAGCTCCATCACTGTCCACCCTCCCTCCATCTTTCCTCTCCAGGCACCCCAACCTAGGCATCAGGGATGGGCCCTGCTCCCTGAGCACAGAAGCAGGCACAAAGAGTTACGTGCAGCCTATGACTGCCTCTGCAAGCAAGTGGGCCTTGTTTCCAGCAAGCAGAGGTCACCAGTGGCATTGGGAAGTCCTGCTGTCCCTAGTTTTCCCAGATCTTCTCCCACTGCCATCCTATGCCCAACAAAGCCAAGGCGCAATTGTTGGGTGCTTTAATTATCTGAGGTCCCTGTTGCCATTGGGGGGTAATGTAGGTTGTGTTGCCTTTGCACAGGCGATGAGCAGGGAGGCTTGTCCCTGTGCCCCTGGAAGGCTGGCTTTGGTGCCCTGATGGCTTCGAGGACTGTGGCATGGGGAAGGGCACCAGTCTTTTTTCAGATATTTCTAGGTTTATGGTTGCAGTGAAGAATGGAAGCAGCCTTTCACCTGCCGTGGCAAAGCAAGATACTTTGTACTCCATTACTGCTTGGCCAGATAGCTTCCTAGCCTTAGAGCAACTGTGTGCACGTTTTTGGTGGTGGTGCCCTGTCCTCTCTGCTTAGGGCTCTTGCCTTCTGTGCAAGCACCCAGGGATGCACCCATCTCCCTTGTGCCTTCCCCAACCAGGTGGGCTCCCTCCCTCCTCCAGGCTTCCACCCTCATGAGAAACACCTGAGTGCAGCTCCCCTTCCCTTTGTGCATGCCGTTCCAGCAGCAAGGCATGGCCTGGGCAGCACAAACACCTCTGCAGGGTGGCTGTGCTGTTGTGTATTAACAACAGGTCCCAGGATATGTCTGCAGCATCCCCAGGCAGTGATGCCAAATGAGAGGAGGCTGCTGCTGCTGTGAGAGGACTCCCATGCTGTCAGGGTCCTGGCTGAAGCAGAGCATTTCCAGGGCACTTGTCTTGTTTGTTCCCTTCTCCTACCTTGCAGAACTGCTGTCCTGTTGCAAGGTCACCACAGCCCTCAGTCATCTCTCCTTTCCCAGTTCCCCTCTTCCCCCCTCAAGATTTGTTTCACTGCTCTTCGCCAGCACTGCTGTGTGGAGGGGACTGTTCTTCACCTGGATGAGAAGCATCTGCTGCCTAGATCCCATTCCTCCCCCTATAGCCAGTTAACATTGCTGGGGCTTAGAAGTTAATGCAAACTGCAGGTGGTTTTTTGCCTGGGAGGGGACAAGACCTGCCTACCTTCCTCTGTACAGCTCCATAGGCCAGGAAGCTACTGAGACAGGTAACCAGTTTGGCAGGCATGAAGCAGTCAGTCCCAGGTACTAAGCACACATGCAAAGCAGCACAATCATGTTATCTCCTGTTTCCACATGGTGCCTGGCTCCCACCTGGGTCAGGGTGCTGCTCACAGCTGATGATCATGACTTCAAACCCTGCCTGGACACTCTCCAGCCAACCTCAGTCACCTGCTTTCCCTGCCCTCTGTTGTTTCCTCCACTTGTCTAGGAGAGGGTTTTTGCAAGCCTTCGTGCAATCTGGTGTGTGAGCTTCCCCTTCTGCCACTCTTGCCTTCTGTAGCTTCCTACCTCTTCTGGTTTCCATCTGCTTCAGATCTTCACTGAAAGCATCTTTCTTCTCCCTACCAGTCTCTCTCTCTCTCTCCCCC
>VZTL01097921.1:0-13878 GCA_013400535.1 Scopus umbretta | reverse complement strand
CTTTTGCCTTCTGCTTGGTTCTCTCCAGGAAAGTCATGGCTGATGACTGCTTGCCCAGGGAGACTTCCCTCCCTAATGGCCCTTATCCTGAAGAGACACCAGCTTTGCACTTGTCAGGGGGTGTTCAGGGAGGCCCCCATTTCTGGACCTCTCCATGAGCCCCTGGGCTGGCAGGCACCCCATGATTTCAAAAGAAGTGGCCTTCTCTTGGGGCTTCCCAGCACTGAGCTCCTGACATTCCAACCCAGCATCTGTACCCAGCAGTGCCCCTTGGGTTGCTCCTTCCAGGAGCTCGTGGGTGGCAGAGCTGGTGAAACAAGCCCAGGATGCTCACCCTGCCCGGGCTGGGGGATGCCTCGCCCAGAGCTTGGCTTAGGGCTGGGTCCTGCAAAGGGCCTGTCCCCCTTGGGGTGAGTTTCTACAACAGCAGACCCTGTAGGGACATTGCTTTCCCTCTAAGGTTGCCTCCTTATCATGGGCTTGACATGGGGACTTCTCTCATCTCTCCGTCTTCTCTTTGAATGGAAGGAGGTGCATTATATTACAGCTTGAACCTGCCTGACTAAATTTAGCCAGTGCAGAGGCCAGGAGAACCTCCCTCGGTTTCCCTGTTTGCTTCGGTGGGAATGGAAATGGCACATTCTGGTTGTCGCCTCTTTTTGGAGCAAATGTCTGAGTGCCTGAAGGCATTGCCTCTCAGATGTCTAGGGTTTTTGAAACTAATCCACCCTGCATAAGAAAACTCTTAGACTGTAGGACTTAAGGCTGTAGACCTCTGGGGTGAGGGTGAACAGGCATGTACAAGCCCTCTGGAGCCAGGAGCGCAGGGGACACCACATGAACCATGTCAGTGTGATCTCTGAAATACTGCCACCAGCCCAGGGTCTGGGGTGGGAGGGGAGATCAGGCAGGTTTAGTAACCCTGTTGAGTAACTGTCATCAGTAGCCAGGAAGGGGAAGTGGTAAATACCTCTCTGTACAGGAGGGAGTTTGCAGAGGTCCCACTTCTGCTCCTCGATGCTTCTGTCTAGTCTTGCCCACAGGGATGTGCCCAGAATCTTCCTCCATCCTCAGGGAGTGCCTTCTGCCCTTCCCTTCTGGGCTGCACTTCCTTGCAGCCATTTACTTTGCTTTTGCCAAGAGAGAAGCTAAATGCGTTAATGCCCTTCCCAGCTCTGGGAGAGTCCCAGGGATCAGTACCCTGGGGTGTAAAGGCTGAGACTCTCACTGGTGCAACGGCCCTTGGTCTCCAAGTGTACCTGGTGAACCTGCTGTGGGCTGAACAGACAGCACTGACCTGCCCCACGATGCATACCCCACAGGCTGGCTACCTATGGGGTATATAGGGTACACTCAAAAATACCTGGCTGGCTGATGGTCTCTCCCTTACCTTCTATGTTGGGAGAGAAGAGCAGGCTTCATGCTCATGTGAGCAGCACTTGCCACCAAATCACTGGCACACAGAAGCTGCAAATGAATGTCCATCCCTCTTCCCCCAGGCTCCTGCTGTGAAGAGGCTAAGCAGAAGCTGATACTATGTCTAACCAACCCGTTGCCCCATATGTGACCCTACTCCCTACTGAAATGTCTCTCAAGCAGCAGCGCATGGGCCAACGATGCTTTGTAAAATCATCAAAGCTGTCCCACACAAAAGCTCACCACCTGTGCACAGGGCCAGACAGTCAGTTGGCACGTCAAGACCTACCCCTCCAGCCAAAGTCAGGAGTTTGTCAGTGCTCAGCCTCAATGTCCATCATAACGAGAGCAAGACTATGATCCCATAAAACAATGCCATGTTGTTTACTTGGGTACTAAGTGCATCAGCACACTTCCCTCCTTTCTCCCAAGCCACCTAGTTCTGCTGGGATGTGAGCTGGTCATTGGCTTTCTTCCAGAAAAATGAGATGGTCCTTTGGGAAAGGCTGAGGAGCCCAACCCTGGAGCACAAGGCAGAAAAGAGGAAGAGTACGACTGTGCTGCCAGTGCTGGGAGAGTGAGCTTGTGCTTCTTATGAAACAGCCTGTATTACCATCTCAACAGCTGCTGTTGTGAACCTGCCCCAGCTCCACATCAGGAAGAAGGAACCGAGGAAATCCCAAGCATGGACCCATTTTTTGCCATAAAGTGTAGACAGTTGACATCTGGACTGCACTGAGCACCTGAGGCCAGCTCTTCCTGAGCACTGCAGGCAGGCAAAGCCCAGCTTTGGCATTGGTGGTGTGCTTCAGCACCTGCTCTCTGCCTGGAGAGCAGAGCAAGCCAGAGAAGCCAGAGGTGAGGAAGAGCAAGCTCTTGTGTGGGACATGACGATGGATGGGTGTGCTTGCTGGTAGGTGTAAAGATGGCTCTGCAGAGGGCCTCCTCGGAGACATCTGCTTGCAAAAACTCCC
The DNA here is from genome assembly GCA_013400535.1 of Scopus umbretta. NCBI lineage: Eukaryota > Metazoa > Chordata > Aves > Pelecaniformes > Scopidae > Scopus > Scopus umbretta. The sequence continues at coordinate 11,488 of VZTL01097921.1, read as the reverse complement.
GAAAGAGTGACACAGCCTCACCACAGCAGTGATGTGCGTGTACCCACCAGCCCTGGAGGGTGCCTGGGCCCCCTTGCAAGGGGGTGGGAACCATCAGCGTTGCAGTGGATGACGCATCCCAGCACTTTCCACTGCCTCCAAACCATGATAGCATCGAAGAGGAGCGCCCTACACTTTCTCTCCCCAAATAGTACAAGCCTCAGGGAAGGGAGGGTGCCAAGCCCTGTCAAAACCCCCTGCCATTTCAGCAGCTGATCCCAGTGGATAACAGGCAGTTTACTAGCGAGAGGGTAATTGTACCAGCTGGCTGTATGGTGGCAGGCAGCAGTTGCCTAACAGGGCTCAGTACTGCCTAACTGTTTGGGGCACCAAGTGAGGGATGGCACATGCAGCTGAAACCCCCAAGGAAGTTTTTGGGGGTCCCCAGTCAAGAAGTGGAGGGGAGTCACGGGCTGTGCTGACTTTGGGGCCAGGAGGATGTGTCCCCATTGGGGAATGATGAACTGTACCGCCTGCAGGACCCCAAGGGAGGGCAGGAGCCTGTCCGCCCAAGGCAATCCTCTTTTCTCCAGCTCCTCCTGCCTGGCAGGGCCCCATTGCCCCTTGGAAAGACCAAGTTAGCCATTTGCCTGCCTTCTTTTCAGCTTGCTGTGCTGATGCTTTGTGGTCCCATGTGCTTTGGAGGCTCTCCAAGCACGAGATGTGCCCCTAACACTGGCTGATGGGCTGGCTACAGACAAACACGTTTGTCAAAGTAGATGCAATGGCCCATGCAGGGTACATCTCAGTGAGAGAACCTGACGTGCTCCCAGCTCCCTGCCAGTCTCACCTCCCAAGCAGCTCTGATGCCATTTCTGCCATGTGTGGCAGATACCACATCCCACACGCTACATACCACTTCGCATGGACAAAAAAAAGGTTTTTTTCAGGCTTCTTTGTCATTCCTGCCAGCAAAGCCTATTCAAGGCAACACTCTTCTTCAGGATTATTATTCCAGACTGTTTTTTACACATATCACTTGCTGAAAAATGTCATGCAGCTGAGTTTCGGTCTCAAGGGTGTTGCAGTAGAACGTGCCTATATTCCACAAACATACTTCTCCTGAGCACTGTTTCTTGGAAGAGCTGAAACCAACATCTGGGTTGCTGTAACATGTTCAAACACGGCATCCACCTACAATTTGCATATTAATTACAGCAAACAATCCTTTGCCCAGCGTGTCTCAAAAGTGGCTTTAACAGACAACAACCCGAGACAGGGAATATGCCTCAGCAGGTCGTTTCTAGGCTTGAAATAGGCTCAATAAATGGCAAGTTTCTAAGGCACTGCAAAGACATCAATTTGAGTATTACAGCAGCACAGAGCCAGTGGTCACAATCAGTCAATAGCCTGCAGCTCTCCTGCTCTGGCACATCAGTGCCGAAACATCTGACCTTACTATGTGGAGCTGCATTTCCTTGCCCTTGAACTTCCAGCACTAACCAGCATCCCAGGAATATTCCTTAGTGTCATGTTTTAGCAAAATATTCCCTTTCTCTCCTGCAGTGGTGGTACTGGGCTTATGTTGCAGGCCTTCTGAAAGTCATTAGCCAACGTCCAGACAAGTGGTGGCAATGTTTTCCCCTCTATAGTCAGCATTTGCTGAGCTTGTAGCTCTGCTTTCGAAACACAGAATTTCTTAAAGGTTAAGTTTGAAGCCTTGCCTGCAGTGCCTGCACAGCCTGAACAATGCATGCTGCACCCCAACTCATTTTCACTTCTACCTTTTCCTTTCTTTCTATTTCTTCAATTAAATTTTTTTGAAGAAAATTGGAAATTCACGCCACTGGTTAGAAGTTGATTTCCCACGTTCTTTAAATCAGAAAGTTTCAAACTGCGTGGCAGAGTTGTACGAGGCCCCTAATTGTACTTTGCCTACAGGAGAACTTAAACCTTACTCCATTTACCTTCCAGCTCTTCCCAGTCTGCTCTCCTCCTGTGGCTCAGCAGTGATTGCCTGACCTGCCGCAAGGCTTTTCCTAACCTGCATTTACTGCTCTTGGAAATCCTCTACGTGCAGCCACCACCAGGTCCAGGCTGTGTCATTGCAAGCAACCTCTCAGTGTCAAAACCAAGAACGTGCTTTCCTAATGCATCAGGCTGCCCCTCCTTGAGTTGCCTTTACTGTGCCGCCCTGGGCCAAATGCTCTCAAACTGAAATGCAGATGGCCTGAAGCCTTCCCGACTAGCCACCGTCTGACTGGAATTAAAGATCTGCTAACTCCGCTGCTCCAGCCTCACAGACAGGATCCTTCACATCCAAGTTAATCGAAGGCTTGGTGCTTTTTTGCTGTGCTGTCAGTATTTCTAGCACAGTCAGGCAAGGTGTCCTCCCACCTATCACCCAGGCGGAGGAGCTAACCAAGATCAGTGGGTGGCTTCTCACCATTCTCGCATGCGAGAAGGGCACTGGAATGGCTTGGGCCAACCATCTCCGTGGGCTGACACAGGCTGATCCATGCTGCCCATGGCTGCAACCCAGCACCCAGGTCTCACCTGGCCCTCCCGACCAGGGCCCCGTGCCCGTCCCACAGCCACAGGGATACCCTCCCAGCTGGCAGACCGGGAGCACTCCCTTCCCCACTGTGCCTGGGGAGGGTTTACACCCCAGAGGTGAGATGGAGCCCAATGTGAGCAGTCAGAGGTGCAAGGTAGGAGGTGGGGAGCATAGATCTAGGGAGCTCCCGGGATGCTCTTTGAGGTGTGTCTAACACATCCCGGTATCATTAGCATGAGCAGGAGTCATTCCTGCTTCCCCAAGCTGTAATTTCAGGCTCACCCAGATAAATCACCTTATCCAGGTACCCTTTGATAACATTTGCAGGATTATCTTCACCACTGGGGAACATATTTCCATACTGATTTAATAAAAGCAGAGATTCTGGAGTCAGCAGGAGCTCCAGAGCCTCATAGACAGGAAATTGGATGTGGTTGGAAATGTTTCAGCAAGCAAAGCTTGGGACATCCTACTGTGGCTCATTCCTGATGTGAGATTCTGTGTCCACAAGATAATAAATCTGTGTTTAGCACACCTAATCCTGAATTTAAAATACCACAACCCACATAACACAAAGTGGCTGAACAGGTACAAAGATACTTTCCCAGTGGAAAGATGTTGCAAATCCTTGAGGGAGTAATTGCAGCCGAAACAGGCTTTTGCCAGCTGGAGAGCAATGCATACAGGTGGACTTTGGTCACGTAGTCCACAGGCTTTTCAGACAGGCCCTTTCCCATTCCTTCAAGGCCATAACTCGAGATGCCCTGACTATCTCTGCATCCCTCACAAGCAGATTTGGGGGTAGATCTTCCCTCTTTTGCTTCAGACACTTGCCTTACTGGGCTATTTCTCTGGCAGCTGCCAAACCACCTTGGTTAGAGCCACCCAACAGCTCAGCCCAGCTGTTCAACTCAACCCCACAGCATGCAGTAGCCAGACTCCAGCCCTCAGCATGCAGGACCAGTCTGGGTATGCTGAGGCATACCAGTGCCTATCAGGTAGACCAGAAGGCAGGGTCTATATCAAAGCTATTAGCAATGATGAAACTCACCCTTAGCAATCATGTTTCCTTCTTCAACCTAAGCTGAATTACACCTTGGAGGCTGGGACGAGTGGGGATGTCCACGAGGAAAGATGGGAGCTCAAGAAACTGTGCCATCTCAGCATGGAGAGATCAGCACGGGCTCTTTCGGTGTCAAGGTGAGTGCAAGAAGGCGGCTGAGGCCCTGGGAGAAGAGCTACAATGAAAATCATAGGCAGTCCTAGCAACAGATGGGGGTGTCTGGTCCCTTCTACAAAAATGATGGGTCACAGCCAGCATCAGGGGATGAGCTCAGGCCACAAAGGCAGCAGCAGTTCTTTGAGGACTGTCTGGAATTGCTCAAAGTACAAGAGCAATTTGACTTTCCAAGGAGGAGTGAGCAGACGGGGACACTATGCAAGGAAAGGTTAGCAAGAGGGCAGCAAGTTGCTACCAGGAGCCAGGCTGCCTCTGAAGTGCAGGCCACAGGGGAGGTGCCCAGGGTCAGGACCTGAGCGGGATCCTAACCCCTAGCACAGAACATGCTTGGTGGGGTCTTTGCTATGATTTCTTGCCTTGCATACATGTGCTGGCTGTGAATTTGGTCTGCCCCTGTCGTGACAGCTGGCTTTGCTGGCCCCATTCTGTCCAGGACACAGGATCCTGGTTTGGAGAATGCAGGTGCAGATGCAAACACCACCTGCCTCACCCTCATCACCAGAGATGAGGCACTGCTGAATCCCACAGACATTACTCCCTTCTCCACACTCGTGGCTCCCTCTGGCCAAGAGTTTGGCATGGCCAAGGACACCATTTGCAGCAACAGCATCAGGTCCACTCACTCCCTTCGGCATGGACAAAGAAGATCTTTTGTTTCCCAAGGTATGATGCAGATCAGTGTCTCTCCCTGTAATACAAAGTAAGGATTTGCAATGTGATGCAGGAGAGCTCTCCTGGTGAGGAAGTGCCTGGCTGGAAGGTGGAGGAAAAGAACCCTATCCCACTGCAGAGTTTGCACCCAGCAGGATAAGCCCATGCCACCAAGGCCTGCTGTGATCTGTCCTCATCTTCCTCATCTCCATCCTTTGCAGATCAGATGGGCTGATATCCTGTTGGCACATCCCCTAGTTGGCTGACCCACCACACACTGGTAAGGAATGAGGTGATGGGAGGTGAGGATTGCCAGCTCTAACCAGCCTTGCTCTGCCCTTCTCAACCCACAGTGGCTCTTCCTACACCCCATTGCTCCTGAAAATAATGGGCAAGCACCTCTGCATCTTCAGTGTGGTGGAGCAGGTGTCAGTACAGCTGGGGATACCATCCCTGTCTGGTGTGCCATCATGGAGAGCAGGGACCTTCTCTGCACTGAACTCGGCCATACCTTGTCAGGATTCTGATCCTGGAGCTTTAGATTTTGTCATCTATTCATGGTGGTTCCAACACAGGGGTAGGGAGACATGGCATTGTACTGATGGAGATAGCCCACGGTCTACCAGCCATGGAACACCCCATGGGCCCCTTACCTGTGACATTAGCCTGTCATGCTAATGCCATTTAATACAAGGCTCCTTGAAAGCCAGTGGAGGCACCTGGACTTTGAACAGACAAACATGGGCTGCCTTCAAGTCTGAAGGCTGAATTTCCTTGATGTGAATAATAGCCCTTCCAGTGTCTCCTCTGGGATGGTATACCCTCCCTTGTTATCACCTGTTATCCATGAGCTGGTCTCTAATCATCTCAGCAGCATTTGGAGAAAGGTCCCTAAACAGGTGTGACTCAAGGAGCTGGTGGTTGCTAAGGCTGGGTTACAATGCCCAGCTGCCAGAAACACTGCAGGAAACACAGAACCTACCCCTGACCTTTTAAATGGCATCCCCTATCTCCAGCTCTAAGTGAGCATATATCTACACATTTCCTTTCCCCATCCACCATTTCTTGCAAGGGAACAGTCCCTCCTAGTCTGACCCCTGCAACCTGCTAGACCATCGCTCCGGCAGCAGCTCACCTCCTTGGAAAGACGTCTGGAGTCCTTTGCAGGGGTTTGGTCTCACAAAATCTTGCACTCAAAAGGAATTTATTAATTACACACACCTCCCGAGCGGAGGGAAGCTGGCTCTAGCTACTTTTTCTCCTGCTGGTATGGAGGAGGATTCCTCTTCTTGCACCACATGGAAGGGATTAGGCTCAAAGGTTTCCAGAGGGGGAAAGAGGGAGCGGACATGTCAGAGCAGAGAAGCCCATTTTGGCCTTTACTCCAGTCCCCTTGTGTTGCAGGGTGATCAGTGACCTGGATGAAGGCTGGAGCCTTTCCAGACGCCCCCCTGAAGCTCCAGCAGGCAGGAGGGTCTCCCTGCTACCTCTGCTGGCATTGATGGCACCAACTGGAAACACTCAGCCTCTGGGGTTGTGCTTTATGGGGGTGAGAGGTATGGGGATTATCACATCCTCAGGAGATGAGGAACTGATGGGCCTCATAGAAAGGGAAGAAGAAAGTGTTTCAGTTCTGGGCCTCACAAGGAAATCACAGAGAGTCTTGTGATTTAGAGACAAATATGCAAGACAAGGAGAGCTTTAAGCCACAGGCTTGGCCCACTGCCTGAATTTTTTCCCTCCTCTTTCAGTGTAATTACAGTTGAGCCATGTAGTAATTTGGTAACTTTTTCCAAAGGAATCCTTTCACCCGGAGTGAATCATACTTGCCACAAAAAGAACGTGGAGACAGATAAAAGACATAGAGATCCTATGGCTTATTGTGATAGAACATTTTGCCCCCATCCCCTTGTTCCTCGGCCCCCCCAGATGTACCCAGGCTAGCTGCAAGAGCCAGGCACTGAGCTTTCCTGGATAATTCCACCCCACGCCTCCAAGACAGCTTCTTCCTGGCTTGCTGTGCCCTACAGCCAAGACAAACTGCATGGTTTTGAGAGTGTCTAGGGGTTCTGCAGAATAAGGACTACTTTCCCTCCTTTGGTTCCTGTACCTACAAGAGCAGGTGGTAAGGACTGGGTCAGACAGGCTTGATAGTGCAGCTGGGCAACCCTGGATCCAGCTTCAGTGCTCTGCTCCTGGGGTTTCACCTGGACCACAAAGAGTTTCTGAGGTACTGTGTGCACTCAGTGATATTTCTTCTGCTCCTGACTTTAGCCAGAGATGAAGAGCTCAGCCCAGCCCTCCTCCCAGACCCTTCCTGCCAAGTCTCAATCCATCTGACCATTTTCCATGTGGGATAATAGCCTTGGATAGTAAAACACTCATTGTAAAACTATTTTCCATTGGCTTCAGGGCCACACACAGCTGGATCTCCTAGAGTGGCTGGCAGGAAGGGTTGGATTTAGCATCCTGGAGAGGAGCCTGGGTGAGGGTGGGAGGAGGCAGCTCTGCCTGACAGGCTTTCCCTCCCTCCAAAACCAACCCCTCCCACCCTTTCCTCAGTCTGATTGGCGAATGGGGTGGAGAAGGGCTGGGACAGCTCAGCTCTCCATCTATTTAAAGGCAAGGGTGGGGCACCTACAGCTACTTCCCTGGGACTGTTGCACCTTGGTGGAGAGAACCATCAGCTTGCACAGCAACACCATGTCTTGCGTGAGTAGAGAAAGGGATGGGGCAGCTGGTGTGTGGCTGCAGGAGTGGCTTTGCTGGAGGTGATGCTTCATGGAGTGGGACTGTGGGGAATGTGTTGGCTTGGTGTGAGGTTGCTTGTGCTATCCTCCTCCCTCTGCTCATCAGCCCCTGTGTCAGAGGGTCTGCTAGAGCTGGGTGCCTGCTGCTGGGGAGGAAGGATCCCTGCTCTGTTTGTTACAGAGAGGTGGTTTCTGGTTTTTGTTCTGGCAGGAGTGTTTGGTTTTTAGGGTTTCTTTTTTTCCCCTGCAGGATCCCTTGAGGAGGTATGTGGGGGGTCCTTGCAGGGTTGGCTCCCAAGCTGGGGTAACCTGTTTTGCAGCAGCTTCGCTCTGGGGAAGCGGCTGCAGTAATGTTTATTGCTCTCTGAGCATCTTCTCTTCTGGGCAGCCTTGCTGCTTGCTTCCTGGCTGAAGCTTTCCTGAGTCACTGAATCATTATTTCTCTCCCTTTCTTGTAAGGAGATGTGCTATACAGAAGTGTCCTTCTGTGGACATCAAGGACAGCTGGGGAGATGCTTGTGTCAGAAAAGTGATTGCACTTCTCTGATTAATCACTCTTTCATTAGACAGGGTGTGGTTAATTAGTGAGTGTCTCAAGTGCAGCCTTATTTATTAAAGTAGGATGGGGGGGAAGATTTTTAGTGTTCTTGAGGCCTTGCATCTGGTGTGATAGAAAATGAGGATATACAGGCTTACCAGGGTGTTTTAGCTCTCCTAGAGGGAAGGTGGAGAAAGGTATGTGCATGGAGCAGGAGAATGTTCTTGTAAATGCTGAACATACTGGGGTGGGGGAAAACAAAACAAAACAAAAAAACAAACCACCAACACACACACAAAAAAAAAACACCAAAAAAACCCAACCAAAACACCAAGTCCCTGGGAGCTGGTGAGCAAAGTGTCTGAGCCCCTGGACCTAGGCAAGGCTTGAAGTTCAAGCCCAAGCCAGGGGAATGGAGTAGAGGCTCCATCCCTGCACAGACAAGCTTGTGTGGGATGATGTGAGACCCACAAGACACATGGGTGTGTTTGGGACAGGGTGGGTGTGATGGGAGCTTGCAGGTACTTATGCTTTGCTGCTGTGAAATACAGATATGTTGATGAGAGTAGCAAGAGAAAGGTTGGGAAATTGGGCACATGTCCCATGTGACTGGAATAACTTCTCTGGGATGTCCCTGGTGCAATGCCCTAGGGGAAGGGAGCCTCCCTGTCTCTCCAGCGGTCCAAAGCAATGCACTGTCTTGCAAGGCAGCAGGGAGAGCTGCTAAGTAAGAGCAAGTGAGCCAGCAGGTACTTGGCTAACATCTCTGCCTCTATGTTCCCCAGGGACCAGTATGCTCCAACTTGGGTCTCAAGCCTGGCCAGAGCCTCACTGTCAAGGGGAAAATTGCACCAAGTGCCAAGGGGTAAGTCGTGCTGTGCTGCCCAGGCACAGCTGTCTTTTGCTGGTGGGGGACAGAAGGAATCCCTCCCTTGGGTGGGAGAGGAGCAGCTTCAGAAGGGGTTAACACCAGTAGTGCTCTCCAGTGAGTCATTGCCTAATGCACATAGCAGACAGATGCTACTGCCAAGGGGCTAAGCCAAAGCAGATGTGAAGATCCAGCTGCATGCACTGGCAGTGACCACATCCTCTCTAGTGCAGTAAAGGAAATGGAAGCTGTGTCTATACTGAGATTTGGGTTGAGATTGTCCCCACAGCCACACCCGCTCCCCGGCACAAAGATGGTTCAGGAGCAGAGACACCATTACAGTACCTTGCCTCACTGGGCAGGAGGAGATGATAGTCCAAGTAGCTGAGAGGTCTTGGATACTCTGAGCCATAGCTCCAGCTAATAGTGCAAATGGAAAGGCTGCATGCTGCAGCAGGGGGTCTCAGGCTCTTGAAGTTTGCTTTCACCCAGTGGAGGTGCCTGACAGGTGCTAGGGGGAAGGTGGCGAGTGGGCAAGTGGGAGTAAGTAGAAATGTGTTCCTAACTCTGCAGGGATCAGGGTGGCTGGGGCCCCTAGGGAAGCCTCCACAACAGCCCCCCAGCCTTTGTGCAGGTCTGTGGCTGTTGGGGCCTCTTGGTGGGTAAGGCGGAGCCCGTAGCTGCTGTACCAGCACTAGCGGTGTTCCAGGAAACATGTCCCAGCTCTTTCCAGTGCCTTTGAAGTTTGATAGCATCAGAGCAAAGTCTCTTGGGCTTTCTCTTGCCAAATAATGTGCTGCTGCTTTTCTCATCTGGGTAAGAGGCCTGGAGGCAAGGTGGACAGCTGGGCTAGGAAGCTGCTTCCTCCCACTGCCATTGCAGATGCTTTGGGATAGCTAATGATATGGTAATTATTTCAGCTGCCTGCAGGGTGGGGAGAAGGCAGTGGCTGTCAGGCAGGGTGCAGCACCAGCTAACTGTTTGGGCCTGAAAGAAAATCTGAAAAGCAACTGACTCTTTGGGAGCTGGTTTGGGTGCAGGATAACTCCCTGTTCAAGGCTAAGTGCTGAATGTTTCTTTGTTAAAAGCGGTGTGGAAACTAAGTGGTGTCTCCCAGGGATGGCACCCCAGCAGAGGAGAGTATGCCTTACTGACACAGCACAATCTTTTCAGGGAAGCTGTGCGGTTTCGCAAAGGGTTTCTCTTTGGTTACCCTCTCTGAGTCTGTTGCTTCAAGCCCAGCTGATGGTCATGGCAATGAGCAACATGCTACCATAGTATTGATTAAAATAGTATTGATGCCTTTCTCTGCAGCTTTGTGATGAATCTGGGGAAGGATGCTTCCCACATCGGGCTTCACTTCAACCCCCGTTTTGATGCTCATGGTGATGTGAACACCATTGTGTGCAACTCAAAGAAGGTGGAAGAGTGGGGTGCAGAGCACAGAGAGACTGTCTTCCCTTTCCAGAAGGGGAGCACAACAGAGGTGAGGCGTGGGATGCACTCTCTGTACCTGCCCTGGTGCAGGGAGGGTGTTTGGCACAGGGTGCCCAACTGCAGGGGCTGCCTCAGGACTGTCTGTACAGGAGGTGGCTGGTTTCTCCTGCTTGGCCAGTGCCACCATCCAGTGCTCTGAGCCGTGATGGAAGGTGGGGATCAAACGTGCAGGCTTCAGCTAGCTCAAAGGGATGTTACTATTGAACTGAGCAGGGAATATGCATCTCTTGGGAGACCAGAATAAAACTCCTGCTGTTGAAGAGCAGGTTATACTGCTGAATGTGTTCACCCTGCAAAGCAGAGGGTGGCACAGCAATGCAGTGGAAGAGAAAGGCTCAAGGGTATCTTGGAAGAAACTCTCTTTGACTTTTCCATTTGTCTTGCAGATCACTTTCAACATCAACCCAAATGATGTGACAGTCCACCTGCCAAGCCACCAGTTCATATTCCCTAACCGGCTTGGTCTCTCTGTCTTTGACTACTTTGAAGCACAAGGGGACTTCACACTCCAGTCCATCAGCTGGGAATAACTCTCTCTGACGCCTCCATCTCAAAGATACAGAAAAAGTGATCAATAAATAAGAGTTTTGGTCTACCCAGTCTCAAAATCTAATTGTATCATACTGCAAGTCCATGTGGGTTGCTCACCTTGCTTGGGGTGGGGAAGGAGAGTAGCCAACTCTGCTGAAGTACTGTATGTGGGTGGCATTGTACCAGCCTTTGATCTTAAAGTCATGGATGGAGAGGACAGTGAGAGGCAGAAGGTGAAAAGCCCAAGGAGAGTCAGGGGGAAACATTGGAGTTGGGTGTGGTTAGAGGGGAGAGTGGAAGGGTCCCTTAGGCAAAGTCACCCACTCTTGCTTGAGGTCTAGACTGACACCTTACCCTGTCTGAGTAAAGTGGGTTGGTGAAATCTATGTCTTCCCTACACTAAGCATCTCTGGCGGGTCCCAGACAGCCTTGAGTCACTGTGTGGGGTAAACCTAGTAGGTCATGGAGTGAGGGGACAGTCTGCAGTTGTGCTAGCTTTGTGCTGTACTTCTCTGTAGAGGCTCATCCTGCTTATGACACAGTTCTTTTATGTTCTCTTGGGAGCTCTGGCTGCTGTATGGGGACTGCAGTAGAAAAGGATGCCTTGCTGAGTGTGTTGGAGCATGCAGTGGGGTCCTCATCCCAATCCTTTCTTCCAATAACTGCAGAAGCATGAATACTCTTGGGCCACAGTTCATGTGGCACATGAGGGCAGTAACCTGGAGGGGTCTGGTTTCATACTGCCCCATGTGCATTGCCTGGTCCATCCAGAGCTGGCAGAGGAGTAGCAATGCCCAGCTGGGATGTGAGATACTAAGGATGTGTCCACTATATTGCTGTTACCCCTTCACTCGTAGAATCACAGAATTGTTAAAGT
>VZTL01097920.1:0-27496 GCA_013400535.1 Scopus umbretta | reverse complement strand
CGGCTGAAGTGACTGAGCTCCTGCTCAGAAAAGCTTCAACTTGTTTTGCAGTTAGACCTATTTGAAGCCTGGGAAAGATGCAGCTCCCTAGGACAGCTACTTTTTGTTGACTCCATTTCTGGATCTTTGCAGATAAGCATAGGCAGGTTTTCCAGGAGGGCTGAGCACCAGCAAAGTATACCGATTTGTACCTATCCATTTGAGGTATTGCTCTGGAGTGGGATTTACCTCACTCAAGGTGAAGGACTGTTGTTATTCACCTGAGCTATGTGCCCTGGATTCCTGTTGCAGTCAGTGAGCTCTAGGCTCCTCACAGTCCCATCCTAAGGCAGAGACCAACATCTGGTCAGATGAATTACACCCTAAACTTCAAAGTAACCAGGCTGTCAGGGTTAATAGCTCAAGTGCAGACAACTGTCTAAGCCCAGGCTTTAGGATAGGATATGAAGGGACCTTTCTCTCTGTAGACTATAGATGGAGGATGAACACCTGTTTATACCAAAGACACCTGCTTTTCAGAGAGCACCTCTGATACGTGTCACATTCATCCTAGATTTTTTGCTCCATGGAGCTGTGGTCCTCTCCTTACCATGTCTGCTCACCATCTACCACACGGCTCCAGCCTTGGGGCAGAAAAGAACAACAGCAAGCAACACCAAAGAGATGCTACCTTTGCAAACATTGTCTCAGGAGTGATTCATCACCTTCACACAAATATATGTAGCATTTGGACAACCCGTCTATACTTTAAAACCTCCCCAGATCCCACTTTCTAACTCTTAAGAAATTCTTAAAGAGAGTCAGGTACAAACAAGGCACTTACCTTTTTACTTATCAGGTATTTGACTATTTTTCCACGACATCTAAGTATCATCACTCCAAGGAAGACTAAGGCAATGAATAGAAGTGCTGCTAATGTACCACCTAAGATAGCCATATCCTGAGCAGTGTATATCTTATCAGAGGAGGTTACAGCTACAAGAAAAACAAGCCAGTGTTACAAAGCCTGAAAATGGCAGCTAGCTTTTTTAACACAACACTTCATTGTGGGAGAAGCTCCAACCAATTTCTGAAGGGCAAAGAAGCATCTTGTACTGCAGAGAATGTGACGGTGATATATTTAATGTCACAGAAGGCCATTTGTTTGCTGTCCTTAAAGCAGAGTTGTTGGGGTTTTTTTTATAACTATTATAAGAATATTATAACTTCCAATAAGTTACATGAAGTAGAAGTAGCATCCGTTTACAGGACAATGACTTTTACCCCATGATTTAACTGAGCTAATATATACGTGACTGTATTAGGCAAGCAGATGTTACACGGAGTAAACCTCGGTAGATCTCGTACTTTCCCACTTCACCCATTTACACCAGCTTGCAAAAATGAGGTATGTTTGTACATATGTGTGTGAAAATTCCTTTAATCAGGAACATCACCTCTGATACCGATAACCACATTAAAAGAGCATAATAGGAAATAGAAAAAGCACTAGAAGGTCCCAGGACAGGAAACCCTTTCCTGCCCTTTTTGTAGCTGTAGCAATATACACTATCCTTCTCAGGAGCAGCTTATGCTTTCAGCCATCCGCCAGTGTAAGCGTATTTGTATGGAGATCAACATTATAGCGCAAAGATAGTAACTTCCTCAGAGTTAATCAGCTTTGCTTGTTGTTTTCAGTGGGATTCTTTATTTTTAAGTTTTCCAGCTTCATTTTGTAGTGTAAATTAGTCTCTTTAAAGTTTAATGATAAATGAAACACAGTTTTGTTCTCCTGCTGACCTGTTTATGACAATGGACTTTGAGTATTCACTCCACATTTGATTGCACCCTCAGTTTATCATTAATACATTGGTGAGGGTTTAGGACATCAGTGAGTTTTTGCTTCTTAATCATGTCTCCTAAGGAGCCACAGCCCACAGAGCTGATGTGAAACTCCACCGCCCTTGACTTCTGTGCTGTGCAAGCTTTGTGAAAGCTAGCTCAGCTTGGCGGAATGACTCACCTTGAGGTCTGTGTGAACTGGCTCCAGCGCTGAGCTGGTGTCTCAGAAACCAGAGGCCAATGTACAGTTACCACCTCCCAGAAGGAGAGTATATTAAAAACAACTCTAGTTTCTCCCTGGATATTGTAACGCTGTGAAGCACTCTACAACCCACTGCATGCACATTCCTTAACAACACCTCTTAGAGCTGAGGGTGAAATATCCTACGGGTTGGCCAGGCAAATGGTAATCTCAGCTCTGTTTAGGCCGTTCCTGGGTGCTGGCTAGAGTATAGAATAAAGCACAATTCCTCTCATAGGCTCTGAGCCATTCAGTGTAATTTTAATCTATTTTTTTGCACAGTCACCAGCATCATTATTTTGTGGGGTTTAAATAGCAAGGGCAACATTTAAAAGTTGTATAGAAGTATTGGGAGTTTGGAGCATTTGCAGCTCTGTATACTGACACCTGAACTAGCTTTCTGCTGAGCTGGGCTGTGCCCTTAAATTGGGTTTAGGTAGTTTTTATGCAGCCAGTGATTTTAGCTGTGAAGTGACACTACCTTTAGGGAATCCAAATTTACACCCAGGAGCCCACTTATTTTCCTCCCCAAATCCCCACAATGGTCATGGTTCTGAGGGTGAAATAATGGAAGAACCCAGCTGGGAACTTCAATCACACATCAACAGGTAGAAACCAGGGGAGTCTGGGCATTATCTGCCGATTGTGATGTGAAAATGCATGATATTGGTTCATCTTAATCCAAAGCATGAGATGCTTCATAAGCTTCAAATCTAACTGATTTCTAAGATTTATTTAAGAGCCATTTCTAAGAAGCATGAAGGTGTAAGCTATTTTTACGCCAACAAAGCCAAATGATAGCTGGAGGGTTATGTACGTAGACTCATTTCTATCTTATTTCTCATGGGTCACTTCTTCTGGTAAGACCTTAAAATCCTGGAGTATAAGAACTTGACCTGAGTAGAAAATGCCTTGGCTCATGAGGAAGCCTGGCTTTTTGGGGGTGTGCCAACTTCTGTCTGCTCTGCATAAGACAGGAAGTAATGTTGCAGTTTTCTCTATTTTTGTCTAAAAAAGACCAATGATGTACCAAGGCGTCAGGGCAACCCTCCTTTGCCATGATAAGACATCCTGGGTTATTTCTGACTCACAAAACAGCATGAAGCAATCCCAGATTTAGCTTTGAAGTATCAAGAAAAGACACTATAATACAGAGCACTACTTAAAGTTCCAGGAGGCTGTTTGAGGCATGTGGTGACCACATCATAAAGATGTTATTTGAGTGTTTTCTCTCTTATAGCCACTGTAGAACCTCCTGTAGGTATGGAGTTGGCCTCAGCCCAGTCCACAGAGTTCAGTGGGTGACCTGTCATTGCCAGTTTGCCCACAGAAGTGGAAAAGACTCCCTAGTCATCTTCACAAAGCAGAAATCAAAGAGACACCCAGCCTACCTGCAGCAAGGATGACCTCCACCATAATTACAGTGCTCGCCTCCTGCAGGCTCACCATATCTTTTCCAACAGCCTATGTGAACATGGGAAAGAGATAGCTTAGGGACTTCCTAGATCTCCAGCTCACTCTCAAGGTATGTGGTGGGCCCTTTGTGGACAAAGTACCTTGCCCATATCCTCACCACATCCTCACAATAGTCCTGCATTGTAGCTGGACAATCTAGTCACAGAGGAAGAAGAGTTTTGAAGATCCCCTGTCCTGGGCCAGAACCAGGTCCATCGTCTGCATACAGCTTTGCAGCACAGTGCTGTACACAGATAATGAGGTAGTGTGGGGCAGGTAGCAGCATGTGCTGGCACCTCCTACCTGCCCACGGAGCTAAAACAGTGCTATAGTCAAGCTGGTTCAGATACCTCCACAGGGCATGACATTGTGCTAGGCAAGTCTTAGGGAGCCAGTTGTCACTGGCAAGCAGATGGACAAAGTGAACATCTAGCTTCTCAGAAAGTCTAAAGTTATTAACTGCTTCCTTTGACCTGAGCAAAAAAAAAAGTACTGGATTTACCAAAAGATTTCCAAGTTTGGGTCTGTAGCCTTTAGAGCTGGGGTATATGCCAGCAATCATACCCTACCCATACCTACACATCAACCTCCTACCCACTTGCTTGCCCTCCTTTTTTTGTTAATCAGAATGAGAGTGTGGGAGGGGGGCTCCTCAAGTCTCTCCAGTTGACTTTTTGCTTGTCTCCAATGATATTTTCCACAGGACTGGAGAAACAATTTTACAGCTAACACCAGCTATAGCCTATATCACACAGAGTAAATTTGCTCTCACTTCGTCTTCCTCCATCCCTATACATTTGTGATGCAAATGATTGGGGCAAGGACTGTCCTTTCATTATATCCCTTACCTAATGGAATTCCACCCTTGGTGCTTCTCTACTAGAAACTACCCCTTCCTTCCACGACCTGGCAAGATAACGAAGAAAGTTGCCCTACCTCGATGGTTACAGTTCCCGGTGACTGCAGCGTCACGTTTGTCAGGACGAGTCCATCTTTGGTTGCAATGAAATCGGTGCTCTTTTTTATGTAGTACTGAATGTTTGGGTTGACTTTCTGAAAAGCCAGAAGAGTGAATGATTAAACCACACTGTTTGCGCTTTGTGTGCATCTTCGTAACAACCCATTGGCAGGACTTGTCAAATACTCCTGAAGTACGATCAGGAGTATAGCTCAGTAAATTAATTTGGACTGAGGAGGTGAGAAAGATTGAACTCAAGTGTGTCTACCCTCTTGCTCAGAGTTCAAGACTATATCCTAAAAGGGTTACCTCCAAAAAAAACCTAAGTCCTAACCAGCTTGTGTTGGTATCCTTAGTATTTGCACAAGCAAAACACATCTGTGCAAGGGGCCTTATAAATTTGATCAGTTCTGCCTTCAATACAGTGCCAAAGGAGGATGTACATGGAGAATAATACTTGAGCTGAGGTCTGCACAATTTTTTCCTTTGTGTCTAGGCTGTTATTCCTCTACTAGGTCCCCAGTCTTGTTACGGAAACCTTGGCATGAATAAAACCAGCACTTTTTTCTTTATTTAATAGGGTGGGATGGGCTTGGCTGGTTAAGGAATGGCTCTTCCCTTTTCCTTCTCCCAGTATATTGTTCAAGAATGGCGCTCTCAAAATGAGTCCTTACAGCGAGAAAGTTAACAATTTCCAGCCCCAGACTTGCTAGTCTGCTGTCTTTGGACTGGCTCCTCTTCCAAGGCCAGTCCACAATAACTCTCCATGATCTGGCAGACAAAGGACACCTCTGCCTGGGATCCTGCCACCCCAAACTCTTCAAGGAAACACTTCATCCAGCCCTAATTTAGATCTGGACCTCTTCACAGTATTTGCTAACCCTGGGCTTTACTCAGCATGCTGTTTTGCTGTGGATCTGCTCCCCTACATAGATCTGGGTGGGACTGGCTTTTGGAGAAAGGAGTCCAGCAGCTTCTCCACATTACATCACATCATAACTCGTTCTGATCTATGTGGAATTTCCAGGGAAATATAATATGGAACACTAGAGGAAAACAAGTGTTTGTCTCTTCCCACCTCCCCTTCCTCTTGTTTTCTGATCCTGCTTTAAGCCTAAAGCAGTGAGAAAGAATGCAGTCCATTTTCAGTTTCTTACATCAGGGAAGTCATCATCCACTGCTTTTATCATCAGGGGCCTTGAAGGATCACCAGCTTGGAAGACAAAGCTTCTCGGGGCCAGACCAACAAATACTGTCCCATTGTAGATCTTGCTTTCAAAGTATGGTGGATAATCACTTTTATTGATGACCTTAATCTCTACACTGACTATAGAGTATTTCTGTATGTTGTTGACCTGAGTGGCCTGGAGAGAAGAGACAGAGAGAGATGTTAGCCTTTTCCTATTAGTGATGAGACATAAAAGGATAGGCTTGATCTGAAGCCCATTGCAACCCATGGGGTTCGTTCCACTATATTCAGTGAGCTTTGAGCCAGGCCTGTCACAGATTGCCTTATGGTTTGGAGTCCTTGTGTTTTAGCTTGCTTCTGCTGTTGGCCCTCCACGCTGTCTTGGTCTAGCCCCAAAGTCTAGATATGACCCTCCATAAGGGCCATGTCTGGACAAATTGCCATGCTCTAGTACAAAGCAGTGAGATTCTAGCACCAACAGGCAGAGGGTTTGAGTCAGTTCAGTTACGGCCTGAGAGTCCACATCTTTCTGGGTATGTATGTTCAGAGAGTGCTCTTCAACTCCCTCCTTTCCTCTTGAGCTGTAGTCAGAAGAGGAGCTTGTCTCTAGAGTTGAGTTACGTTAACTACTGTAACACAAGCTCCAGTCATGCCTAAAGAAAGCCTTCCAGTTATGCTCCTCCATACTTTCAACTCAGCAGGATGTCCCCATTCAGTTAATTTGCTTTGATATTGCAACCCACACATAAGGGAAAATGCCTCTTAACTTCTGCAACAGCTTTGCATGTAAGTTGGTATAAGACACTGGTCGAATACTAGGCCCTTCCAAAAGAAAGGGTGTAACCGACTTAGCTTTAATTATTAATGTAATTGACTCCTGTCGCATCAAGACTGCTGCTTCCTAGAAAGCCAGCTATGCTGAGTTGTTGTCTGCAATGTCATCAGACTTACCATGACTTGCAATAGGTATGAGTCTGGGGAAGTTGCTGCTTTGTTCATAGTTAGATTCCCTGTGTCTGCACCCACTGCGAATACTTTGTCTGCATCCCCTAAAGAAAATGGAAAGACTATTCAATCATCAGATACCTTCACAAAGTGTCCTGGAGCATATTGACTCATTTTTTCACATCTTGGTGACAATACCACCGGTGCATAATGCTGTTTTCCTTGCCTGCCTGGCTGTTCCAAGAGCTGGGAGTGCTGACCAGGGATTCAGAGGGACTTAACAGACAAAAAGCATCAAGAAGATGTGTGTGAACCCAACTAGATGAGGTAGGACAGCAAAGCTTTGCATTTCCAGTGTTTAGGCCCAGATATAGCCATCTTAAATTCTGCTAAATATCTAGGGCCTCTGGTGCAATTTGAGGACTGAAGGTCTCCAGTTCCCTAACACTAACATGAACCCAAACCCTAAGTGAACCCGTGCTGCTCTTGAGGAGAGATAAGGGAAGGATTGTTCCTATTTTAAAGGCAAGAAACAAATCTACAAAAAATAGTTGGGTGGGGATTCATCTCTAATAGCTCTAGACATCTAAAGGGAAGACATCTCTACCTGACCTTATTACCTATATTGTGAAGAGAAAATGGCATCTCAGTGCATGATTACTGTGAACATTGGCCTCAACGTGAGCAGCTTTCTGCTCTGGAAATGCTTATCACTCTCTACTGACTACAAAAGGAGTCTAGACACAGAAACCTTCCTGTACTGATGTAGGGGTAGAAATCAGCTTCCTACATCTCTAACCTGTTTGAATCATAAAAACATCTATGTTGGATATATGTTAAAATATAAGCAAAATTTTTAGTTCTTTTCCTCACTCTGAGACACTGTGGGCTGTATTTTGACAAGGACCCCCCAGTCTGGGGTTCCCTGTTGGCTGTGGGGTAGGGAGGCCACACTACATCCAAAATGCCAGTGGTATTTAAGGTTCTTTAATGTATTTATTATCAGGAGGATATTCACAGATCTGGTGCCATGTGGCATAGGTAAAGGGAGATGCACAAGTGATCACTCCACCTGACCAATATGATCTACCTTTGCCTTGATAGTTATTCAAAACCCCACTGCTGTTTAAACAAATAAATAAACGGCCCACACAATGATTGGGTAATCAGTTGACTGTATTCAAGTAAACTTTTTGAAAGCAAGACTAAAACAGGGTAGATTAGACAGTGGCAGTGTACTGGGGAATAAAAACACAATTCTTGACAATGAATGAAAATTATGCTGATGATGTGGGAATTTTAGGTTTAGCTCAAAGACTGAATGAAAATGGTGTGACCAGACTGGCAAAATCTAAAAGCTTTAAGATAAAAAGTGTCTCACCTCCGAAAAAAACAAAGTCATTTTGAAACAGATTTCATGGAGATTGGTTTGCAGGACTGTAATTCTCTTTTTTGTCCTCTCTGTACAGTCTGTTTCTGCTACTTAATCCACAGTGTTCTGTGGATCTAGTTATGTTTCTGTGGCAGAAACAGAGGGGCAAATCCCCAGGCCCTCAACTCTCAAGTGCCGTGGAGGGTATCTCCTCTTGGCAGGTAATGTAGGGGACATATAAGCAATGCAGGTTGTGGAAGGTGACAACTTCTACTCACCACCAACAATACTGTACACAATTTTTTCGTTTAAAGTGTAGTCAGGATCAATAGCATAGATAGGCCCCGGCTCTAGGATGAGTGGTTCCGTCTGCAATCGCAAGGCAAAGCATTACATACCACACTACAGCACCCAATTAGCATTTGCAGCATTCTCCCGTCCCAGCAGCGTGGCGCTCATGGTTTTGTCTGGGCAGAATGGCATTCTTTGCTGGGAAATGGCTGTCACAGGGCAGAGGTGAGACAGCCTAGAGCAAAGGGGTTTCCTGCGCTCGCCTCCCCCGTGATGTGCTGCAGGGACAGGGACAAGCAGTGCTGCTTGGGGTAGGGGAACCTCCGCTTTCCCGGATGATGAAGGCTCCCTGTCCTGCTGAACTGCCTGCATTTATGACTGGAGATCAGCACGAGCTCATGCAAATTATTAGGCACTACCCACTCAGAACGGCATCTGGATATCGTTTGAGAATAGCATCAAGGGTACTGTTTGAACATGCCTGCTTACCGAAATCTCGGAGATATTGACCCTCCCAGTATAGGGGCTGCTGATGCAAATGCTATTGTCCATGTTAATGAAAGTACAGGGTAGGAACCAGGGTGATTTGGTGTCAGTTTGTTCAATAAATATGTTTATTGTGGTGTTAGCTGTGTTGGTGGTGTCGGTGCTGTCCGCAGGCCTGTCCTGAACCCAAAGACAAAGCATACTCGTGAGATGCAAGTTTTATTGCCAAAAGAACCCATTTGCAAAAGCCAGTGGCCCAGGGTATTTTAGCTGTTGTAGCTCCACTCTGTGTAAGGCTTAGCAGTTTATGTAAGATTAGCTAAAGCAGTGAATTATCTCATTCTGCTGACAAAGGTGGACTGAATGCAAGGCTGGACACAGTCACTGTGTAATCAGGGAGGAGGGAAGGCTGCTCCAAATTCACCACCCCCAGTACCCACCCTCCCTCCTGCCATCCCAGAGATCTCTCATTCAGAGGCATCGTGTTCCTCCTAAAGAACTTACCCTTGCATACAAGACCAACGTTGTCGATTTAAATTTCTCATAGTCCAATGCTTTTTGTAAATAAATTTCTGGGTTATTAACTCCTTTTATGGCAAAATAACCATCTGTGCCCTGGGTGGGGAGAAAAGGAAAAACTCTGCTCGCAGGCTCAATCACAGACATGTTAATCAGCAATGAGCAGTATTTTGGTCACCCTAATCAGACCTTTAAGCCTGGGGACCTGGGGGAGGCGGGCAGTGTGAGAATGCCAGATCTATTAAATCTCAGTATTGCACACTGGAGTTGCCTGGCTTGTCAGAAAGGTTTGTTCATGTTCCTGTGAGTTTTATTCTCCAAGATCCCCTGCTTTGCCTGCCTACCTGCTCAGCAGGTACTGGATTTAATCTTTTACCTCATTTATTTCCTACACTCAACAGGTTGCCAACAATCCTTGATTTTGGGTCCATGACAGCCAAGCAATCTCACATCCATGCCCAAAATAGATCAAAGATGGCTCAGCCTCTGAGAGCTGGCAAGATCGCTTGCCTTAGCCTAGCACAGCTAAACTTTTTTTTTTTGTTTAGTTTCCAGCCCTTGCACTCCAGCCTGGCATCAATTTAACACGCATACAATTCACTTCCCATGTCATCAAGTAAACCCATTAAGAGCAAATAAACTAAGGCACTAAACTGGGACCTGGGGAAAATGGAGTCTGCCTTGGGCTTTGCCAAAGACTTTCTGTGATCTTGGGCAGCTCATGTTATCTCCACTCTGCATGGGCACTGTTGGCAAAGAGGACAATAACTCCTTTCCCTATTTCAGTGCATTTCAGAAATCCTTGAGGTACAAAGGTCTCTTCCGATATGTTCACAGACCATCCCAGCAAGACTTCCCTGGATCATATGGCTCAGAATATCCTAGATGAAAGCTTAATCTATACAGTGTAATAAAAGTGCAAGCAGTAAAAGAACTCAATACCTGCAATGTTGATTGGTCTGTTCTGCTAACCAAACCAATGCTTGGTTTTTACAAAAGACCAGCAGCTTTCAGAGAACTAAACGCAATACAATGACTTTAGCCTCAAAGCTGGGGCTCTTCTGAATTAAACACAGACTTCTCCAGAGCTACCATTTTTTTCCCAAAGAACAAAGATACTCACCGATACTGTTGTTGTGAGTTCGTAAAATATGGTGTCCAGGTCAGCATCGGTAGCTCTTAAATGTTCACGGGTTACAATGGTCGCATTCACTTTTGTATCCTGAAATGAAGTTGCTGTGGTTATTTTCTCTGTGAAACGGGCTGAAGACTTCTCCCTGCTAACCCTTCCTTAGCCCCACAGCACTGGGTGACCCAGCACCCTCTTCACTTCCATAAAATGCTTACCTCAGGAACAACTTTGGTGAGATTCGTTTGCTTAAACACTGGTCTGTTATCATTCTTGTTGAGAATGGTCACAGTAATAGCCAAAGAATCACTCTGCAGAAGGAGTAAAGCAAGAGAATCAAAGGCAAAAATAAGACTGCTGGGGGCTGATCCTGACTTGCAGAGTGACCAGAGAGGATGGTGTAAAGGAGCACAGCTGGATGGGGGCTGGATGGGGCTGGGGCTTGCAGCCAGCTCGTAGCATGTGGGGTTTGTGGGTGTGTTCCCGCCCCCTCCAAATTCGCAGAGCCTCGGGTGCTCCCTCTTTGTCTGCGGGAGGAGTGTGTATGTCCTCAACGAAAAGGACATCTCCTCATCCCAGTCTGTGGACTAGGAAGAGCAGAGGGAAGTACATGCTGCCCTGCAGTACTCTGTAACAGGGCTGAGTGTTTGGAAGAGCACTCACCTGCCCGGTGGTGTGCCGACAAATCAGGTACACCAGCAGCAAGGTCTCTTTCTGTATGCAAAAACAAAACCCCCGCCATTGTAGGAACAAGTCAAAATGTACTAACTCCTTCTAAAGTAAATGAGACAAATACACGCACTGCTGAATCAGAAATGCTGCTGGGCTTTATCTTGTTTTCAGGCATATCTAACTTTTCCTTTCTTTCCTTTACAGCCATCCATCAGCACTGTTTATGCTGGAGTCAAAGCAGATCGATCTTCCAGCTTCTCTCCCTGTGATTCCTGTAACGTGTCAGCAGAGCTAACTGGCCATTTTCTTGCACTTCAGGTGAATTCAAACTTTTTAAATTGAATGAAACAGAAAAGTACCATGTAGCAAGTACAGTGTCACCTGCAGGATGCTAACTCTGCTGTTCTTCACTCAGATAAATGTGGGTTTTTACAGTAGGGGAAAGGCAGCTTATCAATGCTTGTGGCTGTGTACAGAGTGCTCCAGGAAGGTAAAATAATCTAGCAGCAACCTAACTGAACACACTGACCTTTTATACTGCATTTATACTTCACACAAGATCACCGCACTGTTCGGAGCTGTGTTTTCTCCAGGCCAGCAGGGATCATTTTACATGAGTCCTGGAGAGCTCTGAACACTACAGTTGTCTTTTGGGTTTAAAGTTTCCCCTTGCTTTAATTCATACAGACTCGTTGAAGGAAGGTGACAGCAGGCATACCATGCATGCCCCTCCTCCCTGTACTCTCCTTATGCAAAGGCTGTCCTCCCAAGCAGTGAACTCAAACCCAACTGAAAAAAGGTTTATTTTTCAAAGTTATTTCCTAGATCCTTTAGAAACGGGTTACGAATCCCTGGAAGTCCAAGACCCCAGGTTGAAACTCATTGCATCCCAGCATTATCCATCTCATCCTTACAGCCTGCCAGCTAAAGGCTTACCTCATAGTCCACAGTTTGGTTCAGCTGCAGCTCAGATCCCTGTACAGTGAAAAAACTGGCGTCGGGGGAAAGAGGATCAATCATTACAGTGAAGCTTGGTTCCACATGGATAGTGGTCACCACATAGCCAGGAGAGTTATTTTCATAAATGCTTGGTTTGCTATTATTGACAGAACATCCTGGAAAAACACACAAATGACACAAAATTGCCCAAGGAATCGCATTGTGACAGAGTTCAGTGAGACGTGAGACCCAAGACCCCTCTGGTTACCATTGGAGAGAAGGTCATTGAACAAAGCTGTGTCGGAGTAAGAGTGTAAACTTCTCCCACCTATAATGGTGCAACCTGCTGCTGTGGGAGTTACTCCTCTGCAGTCCTAGAACTCCTGCAAGAGCTTACCTTGTTGCTGTGCCGAAACCTGTGTTATGAAGAGCAGCAGAAAGAGCACAGAAGTGAGGAGCCAGGGAGAAACAGCCATGGTGAGCTGCCAGCTGTTGAAAAAAATCCCTGTTTCTGATTAAGCTGATCCTCTTCTCTCCCAGTGCTGTCTTCTGTGTTCACTGCTTCATGAAGGCAAAAAACATTGGCTGGCTGGAGTGAATTGCTGCAGTTCAACCTTTGCCTCTTTGCCTCATTGGATGACTAACTGGAAGACATTTACCAGTCACGGAACATGATAATGCATAAATTCCTGTTTCTGCCTTGTTCCTGGGTCTTTCCTATCCTAACCTCTTTGTAGCAACAAGGGTATATTTGAAGCATTTCAGAATTCAGAGACAAGCCCCCTGAGATGAGCATGGGCATGAAGGAAGACAAGGGTTGACAGTTGGGAAGCTGTCTGTATATTCCAGCCTCTCCCAGTGGGCAGGAAGTAGGCAAATTTATGTTTCTCATGTGCCAGACATAGGGTGTGTTTTCATTTGATCATTTGCCAGAAGAAGGCATAATGATGCTGCTATACCACCTATATCATATTTATTTTCGCCAGGCTTTTTCTGCATGGCCCACATTCCCTTTTATAACAGGGTTTGCTCTCTAGCCCATGACTTACGGTTTCTTTCTTCTAGTTGCAGTCCGTCATGTTGTTCCTGAAAAACAGATTTAAAAAAAAAATAATTAAAAAGCCAGGTCTCAAATATCTTGTCTTTTTTTCTGGAAAAGGCAAAGGTTTCAGTGAAGACAAAGCCATCTTGGCTGCTCTTTTGTTTGGATGGTAAAGCAGAGGGCTAGGCCCTGTGTAAGTCCTTGGGTTGAGATAATCAGTTATGTTTCTGAGACAACCTTGTTATTCCCAGCCACCCTACAGTACCCTTGCAAGGTGAGCAGAGTGGATCCAGAGACAGTGACTGGACTCACCTGCAGCCCAGTGATTACCCAGCAACTTTGTAGGGACAATGCATGTCCCCTTCTACCAGTTGCCAGTAGTGGCTCTTTGTAGGGATGCTCCCCAGAATGTCCATCCAGGCTCCAGTCATTTACATCTCAGCAGCTTCCTGAAGCCTCAATAGCATACTATTCTGCTGTCTTGTCCTGTCTTTTTCTGAGCCTTTGTACATTTTTCCAAGCCAAATACATGGCAAGACTTTTGGCCATTTATCCAAAGAAGCACCATTGTTTTCAACTTGCCCATTGTGTAGGAGGAGAAAGGGGACAGCTGCTCTCACTGCTCCTTTTATCAATCAAATCCCAATTGATTTCAGACCCTTCTCAGATGCTGCATTTTAGCCAGATGGCCGTTAGTGGCTTAACAAAATACAGACTGTCAACTCTCCTTCCCAAAGTCCTCCAAGAGGTTTCTTTCCTAGCAGACATTTCCTAAGGTCCAAAATAAATAAATGCCAAGGTCCATGAGAACAGCATTTCAGCATCACAGTAAAGGAATGGCTGCTCAGATGAACGTTTGAGAAGGACTAGCTTCTTTGCAGATACCAGGTACATCATAAATGGTGAAAACTAACGGTACGGGATGGACTGAGCAGTTCTGTGGTAGGCGCACGTGATTGCAGCTGAAGATGCCTTATTTTAGAGCTGCTCTTCAAAATCTGTTGGTTTTACAGGAAAGGTGGAGTTGCTGTTCTATCAGAGGAGGGAATCTGCCAGGCAGCGTGATGCAGGGGTGACATGTAAACCTCATTAAATTGTGGGAACAAATTCTTCCTAGTGGAGCTTTATCTTTAGTGGCTATGAGAAAGCTGGGCCAGTAAATACAGGGGCAGAATGGAGTGGAAACAGTATTTACAGTGTGTGTCTATGCTGCATAGCTCTCAGTACATTTCTTTGCAATACAATCTAGCACCTGGCTAAGCTTCTGCTCAGTGGAGGCCCTGACGCTGGCCTCTCTGTGCAGTTGGATTGGGAGCAGTGCTGAGTCCCAGCCACGGAAGATGTGGCCAGAGACTCCAGCTAGTCCCAACTTGCCTCATGCGGGGGAAGCCTGGCAAACATCCCCTCAGGTGGGGGAAGCCCGGCAAAATACTTCTCTCCCCTCCAGCCACATTCCTAATGGTCCAACATCTAGTAATGGCACCACCCTTATTACTGTTTGCCAAAGAGCAGCCAAAGCACAGGCACAGCTAACAAATCTTTATTTGACTTCAGAAGCAGGCAGCCAGATGCTAACACAAAGTGGAAGTGATGTGCTTCATTCAGGCTCCATCTACTGACACCAGTTCACACTGACATATATTTCACTCTTGCTAATCTAAAAGGTTTTATTGGGTTTTGGCTGCTTTCCAGAATTTTTTTTATTATTTGCTCATCTCAAGAGTTTTTCCTAAGCAAATTCAACAGTTTCCTTGCTTATTTTCAAGGCTATATACATGCAAAGCCATCTCCTTGGCTGTTTCTTTGCCTTCACCTTCAGTCGAAACTGTCTGTATCTTCCTTCATGTCTGCAGCCAGCTGCTTAGAGATGGGGCAAACATACTGGCTGGTAATTGCAGCAGCTTCCCTGGCATCACTGTCTGAGTGGCTGTTGGGAGGGAAAAAAAATGATGGATAGTTTGTTATTCCTGGGGGCATGGACTGCAGGGAGTGTGACAAGGCCACCTCGTAAAATTCCAAGATGACTCCAAGGAGCAGATGTATGATAGAGGGACCCAGATCATGGCTGCCTGCAGCCAGGCACCCCACAAACGCACAGGCAGTGTGGACAAGAGGTACTAAGGGCCAGCTTATCCCTCCTAATTTTAGTGATTTAACAGTGAGATGTCTAATTGAAAGTGGTTGGTCGCTAGGAAGAGACAATGTCCAGATGCTGGGGCAGCCCATCCTAAGGTGTGTGTTTGAATCAATAACTGGATCAAGACAGGGTAGCAAAGGCTTTCTGTTTTAGCTGTTAGATCAGGTTTCCGAACAGGATGAACAAATGTTTCAGTCCAGGATGACAACGCTATGATTAGAAAAAGATACTATTTCATTTCCCTGGGTTTTCTTATTTTTAATAATTGGCTTTTATATGGCACTTCTTAGCTGTAAATCAATGCCTTTAGGTAAGGCAAACCTGAGTGCCAGGTGGGCTTGGCACATAGAAACAGAGATTACCATGATTGCAGGTAAGGAAATCAATTGGGACTGCACACAGCCACATGCCACCTTGCAGTTAGACTAAAACATTTGCTTTCCTAGCTCTGCAAACCACCCCGGGGAGCGTGGGTGCTGGCGGAGTGACAGAAGGTAACTGTGTGATGGAGGGCTGCAATTCAGCAGTGACAGTCCCCGAGACAGTGCCTCACAGGTGGATGGGGAATGAGGCAGAAGTGATTTTAAAATATGGACAATTTAATAAATCTTGCACCCTTCCCCTTTATAAGAATATTTTTGAGGATATCTTCTGATCTTCTGCACTACATCAGACTTCTGTGCTTGGGGCAAAAACTGGCAATTTACAAGTTACTAAAAATCCTCTTTCACCTTCAGTACTGTGGTGATCAGGGCCATAGAGGTGACAAATCTGTCCCACCTACCTGTTGTTTAGAAAACTCTGGTACAACCACATAAAGCAAAGTTCCTCATGGCTGTTTTCTTCCTTTCTCCCCTGCACATCTGTGTTGACTGGGCCTGGAGAGCTGGTTTAGATAAAGAAAATTAATAGTAATTAAAAAAACCCAAACAGTGTAACCACCACAGCTGTAAAGCAGCACTGCTGTCTGCAAGGCAGGTTCACCCCACCACCAACCTGCCCCATGGTCCATGCTCTGTTAACCTGCCAACTGTCACCATAACTGTGCAAGAAGAAAAAGAAGTATCCTCTTCAAATGAGGCTCATGCTTTCTGGCTGGCAAAGGGACAGGTTTTAATATGCACTTGCGCTCTGCCTCATTACCCAGTACCGGCATGTCCTTCCGCCACTGGATATATACCTTTTTCCGGCATTTGGAAATTAAATATATACTGCATCTGCCAGGATTTTTTTGTTACTGGTGCATGCCCCAGAAATATGAAAGCACCCTGAACAGATGGGAAGGAATCAATGTGCCTCTCTGCCCTGAAGAAAGGACCAAGCTTGAAGGAAACCTCTCCAGGCAATGCTGTCCCTTCATAATATACCAGCAACAAGGGCAGCAGCAGTTGTGAGTTGTATCACAGCGCGCCACATATTATAACCGATGATGTGCCCATACACGTAGCTTCAGTGGGAGCTAGTGGCTTTCTATTTCGGCTGGATGAAAGACCCCGTATTGGCCAGATATATGATTATGTCTAAAGCCTGCCCAGTTTGGCAGTCAGAGCCACAGGTGGGGACTGTGAAATCCAGAGGTCTTCCTCATTCTGTTACAGAGCCCATTTATCTACAAACAGTTTCTCAGGTGCTTTATTTGAAGTAGGTAAATCACCTACAACTTTCCCCAAAAGGCTAAACCAAAATGCAAACAAAATATTCCAGGCTGTGATCTGGTGTAAAGTTTTGTGTCCTATGGATTAAGCTTGATATGCATATGCAACAGATAATGTTGGGTTATGTTTAGAAACGGCCTCAGTGAGAAGGTTTGTGTCCTGCTCTGCCTGCTGTGACAGGCAGGGCAAGCTGATGGGATATCTCTGCTATTGCAGAGCAGCTCCAGGCGCAGCCTAGCAGGAGGAGACCAAGCCCCAGACCACTTGCCTTTGTCTGGCATTCTCCAAACCACTGGTCGTGCCATCCCCCTTTCCTTGGAGCTGAGACCTGCCTCCCTGCATCCTGCATGCCCAAGCTGCCTTCCCATTCCCCAGGAAGCAGAGCTCTTACCTGCGCTTGCGGCCCATGAGATTTTGAATGAATTTCTGAACCTGAGCGTTTCCTCTCATCTTGCTGTATTCACTGGTAAACAGTCCATCTGAGTGCCTCTGGGACCTGCATCAGGGAGAATACAGTACAATGGCTGCTCATCCCAGCCATGTCATGTGGAATGTATCACAAGACACAGAAATTTCTCTCTTCCACCATCAAGGAGCCCTGTGTCCCTCCCCTTCTCCTCTTCTGTCTCCTTTCATCTTGGGCATCTTCTGACAAGGCCAGTGCTCAGGCTGGCTCTGGAGCTGAAGACAGCTCAGCCCCATGGACATCCCCTTCATTGCCGGGATCCCATCACCACCGGAGACTTCATTGCCCTAGGAGGGTGGTTTTGGCTGGCCCTTACCTCTCCTTGAGGCCTACCAGGTGTTTGACTAGCTGCTGCACGTAAGCATTGCCATTCATCTTGCTGAGCTCACTGTGGAAGAGCCCATCAGCATGTCTCTCAGTCCTGGGAGGTTTGAAGAGAAAAAAGAGGTGAAAAGCCATGGTTTTAAGCCCAGAGAAGAACAGGCATTTAAAACTGCTCCCTCAAGGAAAGAGGGTCCCAAACAAATATGGGCAAGAATTTGTGCCAATTTGGCAAAGTTTCACCAAAAAAAGGCAAATCTTGTAGGAGTTTAAAAGAAATATCTTTGTTATCCATCACACAGAAAAACTACCTGCACTCACTTCTTACTACTGTAATCACCTGACCATAAGGATATAAGAATGTGAGGTTAACACTGATTCAGCACGGAAGAGTAGGACAGGAGACTGGAGAAGTAATAAATTAAATACCCAGACACACAAACCCTGAGGAACAGTTAGATATTGGTGGCGGTACCAAAGACCAGCACTTGCAGGTGACTGATTGACAAGCCATTAAAAGAAGTGCTCAAAGTCTCAGTGAGGTTCAACCAGAGCTATTAGACTTCAAACCAGACTAGCCAGTGGGTAGGATAGAAGGTCTGGGGTCCACCTTCTGTAGGGACTCTGCCTGTCTGTCTGTCTGTCTGTGCCAGTACAGCGCTAAGGAAGTCAGGCCAGGCACTTCTTGCGGCCATGGAAGGGCTGCAAGGGATTCAGTCTGTCCTCTTCCAGCATAAAACCTTTAGTCCCGCTGTGCTTTAATTGGCCCTGTACGAGTGGGAGGAGAGACAACCTTGATGAAGTCTTATATGCAAGATTGTGACTAGTAAATTTACAAGATTAACTATTTTTGGTTATGTTTTCATAGAAATAGGCTATTTGAAACAGAAACGTCCACCTCTATCAGCTTGTATAAGTACCTAGTGGGAAAACAGACTCAAGAGTATCTTTTTTACTGTAGTTTGATCTGTTAGGGGTTTTTCTCCTGAATTAAGTCAAATCAATGTTTCCACTCTTAAGGAAAAAAAATACTTGCAAAATACTTGCACTGATTTAACTAAATAAATTTGGGGAAGAAAAAAAAATCCAACAGCCAAGCAGCCGCAAGTTCTGGAAGGGAGATAAAAAGCTGACTTTATAACTAGCAGGCTTTTTGAACAAAAAGCCATGGAGAAAAAGGAAGCAGAGGCACAAGAAATGCTTACCTCTCCTGGGATGGAAGAGATGCAGAGAAGTGTGATAGGACAATCATGGGAATAATCAGTTGCCACAGACCAGTCGTCAAGGAAGCCATGTTCTCTCCTGAATTAAAGCACAAGGTTTTATGAGCAGTAGAATAAATGACCTTGGTCTTTGTCTGGTACAGTTCATATGCTACACAGAAGACATTGCTAGGCGAATAACACCACTACAACTAAATTAGGCAGGAATTCCTCCCAGCAAAGATAGTATTTCTTTAAAATACAAAAGGTGAACAATTCAAATCATTCATGTTGCCAGTTAGTTGGAAGCTGGTTGTAGTTGTTAACCCACTACCACCACATGCAGTCCCGGAGCGTGTGTCTAAGGTTGGCTGTGTGAGATGATGTTTGTGCTGGAGTTTTGCTGTGAGTCAGTGTAATATGCCTTGAATATGCAGGGAGGTATCATGTGAGTTAATCCATCAGCGGCACACCACCATGGATTAAACCCCATTCTGCTGTAAGTCTCTGAGAGCTGAGCCTTCAGGGAGAAGATTTAAAGCACAAATGAAAACATCCCATGTGGACAGCTATTAGTATACCTGGAGGATGCCCAGGAGAAATCTGTTTTGTTTTTTTCAGACAAAAAAAATGGCATGTACCAAATAGAAGTTCATCTATATACGGGAGAAGGGAAGGGCTCTTGCATGTGCCGATATCTGCCTATCCTCTAATCTTTCAAGAAGGAAAAAAGGAATAACACACATTTTCAGCAGCAGCAGAACCTCGTATTTTGTTTTCTTATTAAGATAAAAAGAAAAGAAAAGCATATTTTGTCTATCACAAGCCATTGCATGTTTTTCCCTTTTATTTCCAGGCTCTTTTTGCAGCCCTATGCCTGCAGAGATGTGTATGTGCCTTTATAAGAGGGTGCTCACATTTCCCCAGTGATTACACAGGAGCCATATCTGTAATTTGTAATATACCTGCCTTCTTCCTGCAAAGAAGCAAACCTTGCTTTCTTAGTTGCTATCCTGGAAACTCTCAGATAGTACTTGCTAACCCAAAATCAAAGTCCTCCCACTTTGGTTTTACTTTAGTCTGAAACTAGACAGTACAAAGAGCATTAAAGGACTGTCAGAGTCTCCTGAACACTTGCTAGCAGCCCTTCTGGGACTGTCTGCTACTCTAGAGATACTGCAAGATGAGAAGAGGCAAGAGGAGGAAGGACAAGAGTGGGGGATTTATACAGAAATTTATTCCCTGTAAGCCACAGCACAAATATTTAATGGGGGTTGCAGAGCTGACAGGTGAGAGGTTTTGCATGATTAAGGAGCCATAAGCTTCATCTCACACACACTTCTGATGCTTTAGTGTTGTGTTTTCCTGCCTGATTTGGCTTTGAGAGGGATGGAATTAGTAAAACATTTCAAAGGGCATTTCAAAGGACATTTCAAAGGACATTTCAAAGATGAGTTTCTTATTGGAGTCCAAACAGAAGACTCCACGGTACTGCTTCCCAGCCGAGGGACGGGAGAGCTGAAAACAGTCACCAAACCCAGAGCACACCACCCTTCAGGGAAGAGAAACCTGGATCCTGAGCCTGTCCTTCAGTCTGTACCCCATCCCTAGCTCCAGATTTCCCTCTCTCTTCATAACATTTCCAGCTGCTAATCGAGTGGATCAACTCGTCTTTTCCCTTTCTGGCCATAATTTTGTCTTCCCTGTGCAGATCATATTTGCTTGCTGAAGTTGCTAGGAACAGTAATGGCTGTTGGGGAACTTCTCCTGTGTATCACTAATGATGTATTGCATTGGTTTTTTTTAATGTCAGACCCCAGGGAGAAGGTAGGTCTTCAGTGTGATCACAGTAGAGCTGTTTAACCTTCTTAAGATACTTCCAAGCTTTTTATTGCCCTCCCCAGTGATGCTGGCTTTCAAGAAATGCAAACTCCTTAGCCAGCTGGGACCTTTAGCTGAAAGAAGTGTGCACCAAGCCAGCCCAGGACCTGGGAGCATCTCAGATCTTTCCAGCAGACAAATCCTACCGCTGAAATGTCAGATTGCACCCAAAACCTGTGCTGAATCAAGGCTCCCATTACCCTGCAGGAGCACTACCGCTAGGAGAGCTTCCAAAAAGGCTGGTACACAGCCAGTTTGCACACCTTCTTGCTCCTGCCCATCCGTTGTGCTCTACCTAAAACTAAAGACCATGTATTTCTGGAAGCCATCTGATCCAGCTGCTGTTTGGGCTCTGTTCTTTCCTCTGGTTGCTCCAGAGGAGGAAAACCCCACATATCGCCAGCATTGCTGTTCAGGAGATGGATGGCCCCATGGCAATGGCTCAGCAAAGCATCACAGAGGCCTGAAATCCACCACCCAAAAACTGAAAAGGGGAAGAAGGCATCCCGTCCAGCCTGGCCATGTCAGCGCAGTGGTACTCACCAAACCGTGGTCACTCCGGGCTCTAGGCTGCCTCACAGCTACGATGCACCACTGGCTCACTTCTCTCCATGGCCCCCTATAAATCTGCAGCCCTTATCAGAAGCAATTATTTGGGTAAATATATGAATATGAGTAATCATGATTAACAGCAAATAATGCATCCAGGCTGGAATGTCCTTTTAATTACTCTCTAAACCTGATCAGGTCATTTGCAGCAGTTTGATGGACTGTATTTCTGCTGATGTGTAATAATTCCTGCTTCTGTGTATAATGACAGTAATTTGTTGGACAAACATCCTTGTACCAATTGATTCATTATGATTGACATCGTTATCTCTTCTCCTGGCTTTAATTACCTCTTGATAGGAGCTTAATCTTGTGTTCTTTTTTAAGCCTGGCTTCGGTTTTGTTTGCAATGCCAGGAAGAGTCGGTGAGTGTGTGTGTACCTGCGATTTGGCTAAACAACATGTCACTTTTTTAGGGCAAACACTGTGTCATCAGTAGGATGAAGGCTGACTTTTCCTGAAGGGACAATACTTTGAATCAAGCTGTGGTTTCACCGTCATGTCTGGGAAAGGTCTGCTGAGAACGGACCGTATCACAGCTTCAAAGAAAGCAGCATACTTACACATGCACAGAAAACATCCTGAACATAGTCCCTGCCTTTGCTGGGGTTTGTAGCTAGTTGCTCTCAAATGCTGCTACTAAAGGTGAGATGGAAATGGAGGAAGAAAATAGGATTACGTCCTTTCTCTCCTTCTTTATGTTGTATAAAGTAGCTTGGAAGGATTAATCGTTATAAATAAATCTTCTTATCTTCCAACTGGAGAAATAGGAGCTATATTACCCGTTTTCTTGTCTACTTATCTTTTCTTCTTTGGAAAAGCAAAGGGCATCCCCATGACTAGAGGGCTGGCAGGGGCCTGGTTTTCCCCATCACCTTCCCTTGAAGAATAACCCGCATACTGATTAGCAGCAAGCCTCAGCACTACTGCATGTGACTGCAGGCTGCTGCCGGAGCCCTGCAAAAGGGAGCAGGAGAAACAGCAGTGAAAAGTCTCCCCATTCCAGGACAGAAGGACTGAGAGGTGCCACGGCCACCGCTTGGACAGAGGAGCCCATTTCCTCCTTTGAGACAGTGCACATCAGCCCTGCACGTGTCGAGGCATTTCCCAACCGTTTTCCTCTCCTTTCTGCAATGAGTGCTTTCTTCAGCTGCATTAGTCCTGTCGTTCCTCCTGCAGCCCCCTCACCATCACGCTGATACAACTTTCTGTAGTGTTATGGCCTCATTCAATGCATTTCCTCTCCATAGAACCAGGTGCGGATGCGTTGTGAGTCACATCCTTCTCCCACGGCAGCTGAAAGGTCTCCTGAGCACCCAGCCCTACTTTGGGAGCCCCCAGTGACAGTAGTGACATCTGCAATTCTTGTCTTTTTGTTCTTTGCATTTCATATTTTCTGCATTCATGTTTTATGTCTGCATCGGTGGTAGCCAGCTTCAACTTGGCCTTGTGCTATTGCCAAACATCCACAACTGAGAAAGACCAAGAAGGAACAAGGCAAGGAGGAAAAATATTTATAAAAACAAAAGGCTAAACAACATATAAGGAGCTAAAAATGACTGATGTGATTTCCTTTCCTTTGCAAATAACCTCAATGGGTCTGAAATGCCCCCAAGCCCTTGGGGAAACAGTTTGCTGTGAGAATCTGAACGGGTCTGGATGAGAGGCACACAGGAGGGGTTGCAATGACGACATGGCCCCATGATGGCAGCAGAGGGTGAGTAACAGGAGAGTAAAAGCTGCTGAGGACTGGAAGAACATGAACTAAGTAACCGGATTTATCTACTTTGCAACAAAAGTTAGGTTTTGCCTTGCAGCAACAGTGGCAGGGAGTGAAAAGGTGATGGGATAGAAAAGCGTGTAGCCGAGCCTAGCACTGCCGCAACATAATGCAGGTGACAACCATGGGCTTGAGCTTAAATGAGGCCCCTGATGAGGAAATTCAGGACCATGCAAGGAAACTCAAGAGCTTTTGCAAGCTGCAGTTTATACCTGAATAGACTGGAGCCCAAACCAAATCCCCAGTCCTGAAAAAACATCTGATTCTCCTTTAACCAGAATTAACATTAAATTCTCATCAGGAGACATTATGAAAATAGGAGTGATAACCAATACTGCTTAGCAGTATCAGCTGCATGGAGCTTCATGAATTTGCACCTTGCTTTTCCCATTCTCCATTGATGTGAGCATTCAGAGCAGGAATGGAGATTCCCCTTGCCTGCAACCAGCAGGAACAAAGAGGGATTAAATCATCCATTAATCACTGTAATCTAACCCATCATCTCTGTGCAGCATCACTGCAGAGAAAAGTTCCCCATCACTGACTCTAAGAATGACAAAGAAAAGGAAATTACTGTCCTCATCTGATCCCTGCTCCTTGCACAGCTGTCATACCCGAAGCTGCAAGAAGTCAGGGCTGAACCGATCCTTGCCCCCAGCTGCCAGTGACTTACCTGTTTATGGGACATAACACAGTTTTGCAGGGTGTAAGCAAAGCGCTGCAAACAGGTAACACTAAGGAGCGCTGAGGCTGTGCATCAACACTCCTTGAAGAGGGCAGGGAGAGACGCCCTGGAGCAGGAGGGAGAAGGGGTCTGTGAGCCTTGGGGCCATCCCTGAGCCGGAGGTGAGCTGCCCTGAGGACGTTGCCAGGTGTAAAGCCACCAGGATCGATCTTTGTGCAGTCACTTGCGCTTAGTCTTGACACCGACTGACATGCACCGCGTGGAGAGACCTGTGGTGAGCTGCATTAAGTAAATCCAGTTGCCACGGGTGCAAGGGCTATTCACAGCAGCCGTGTGCTGTTGGCTGGGGACACCCTTGTGCGTGGCAGTGGGCAGGGGCTACGAAACAGAGGGGCCATCTCCACTTTGACACCAAGGCTCTGCATTATAGGGTGCCTAAAGGCTAGTGCACACAAGCTGACCCATCCTAAAGGCATCAAAGCTGAGAGTGGCATAGAGGAAGGTCTGTTTTCTCCTCTTTACAGCTGGAGGGAGGGGTCACCAAACCTGCAGTGTGAAATGCAGCATCTTATAACTATGTTAAATGTATTAGCCCCCAGTTTGGCAATACTTAAGGAGAGCACACGAGCCCAGCATTTTTCTATGTTGGAGGAAAATAAACAAGAAACTGTATTTTGAAAAAGAGAGGGTTTCATCACAGAGCTAGGTATCCTGACCCCACGCCGCAAGAAGGATGCAGATTCTCAAAAAATCAGCCTACAAAGCTCCAAGGGGGTCATTCTGAGTTTTGAAGGGGAGAAATTCCCATTCACACTTCAAAGAAATTGATACAGGAGATCAGAAAAGACCTTCTGGCTGGAGGAGCAGTGTGGATGCATTCATACTCCACCTCCAGAGAGCTTTAAGAACAGGCTGGATAAATGCTGCTGCAGTGTCCTGTGGACATTGTTGCTCCTACCTTGGACCAAGAAAGCCCATCCAGCCTTCAGGGCTGCTGTTTATCCAGGGCAACCCTTAGAAGGGTTGCCAGACTGCCCACTGCCCAGACCCCAGCTGTGTTACTGCAGCAACACAGGATCTGCTGGGGCTGCTCTTCTTCATGGAGACACCTTGGTTGTCCATAACGCACATCCCAAAATGCTCCTACAGCCTCTGCACTGCTGTCTTTGAGGTCTGTGGCTTTGAGATGGCTAAGTGCACAAGGGCCAAGACAGGCTGAGAAGGTTGGGGAAGGACCATCTCACCCACCTCACATGTCCAGCAACGGTGTCACAAGTCCTGATGAAGCTGTCTAGGTACAGCTGACCTTCGAGGAGCCCAGGCACAGGCTGTGACCCCATCCAATGGCAGCACCCGCCAGTGCCATGGGAGTTTATTGAGGTCAGATGGTACTAGGAACTGCATGGCTAAATCCTTCCTACGTAAAATACCCTTTAATCAGCTTACGGGGTGTTCAGGAACTTCTACCTCCCCCACTCTTTTTTTTCTTTCTTAATATGTACATGTGTGAGTCCATGTGTGTAGTGGGGATTTTCTCTTGTACGTTTGCCGGTGAGCCTGCCCCACGCCAAGGAGCTGACCGTGACGCTGCTACCTACTGAGAGCAGACTGAAGTAATTTTCTTGCACCACTCCCAGGTCTGTAAGAGAAAGGACCCTAATTGGAATAAGGGGATTGGAGGATTTAGCCTTCTAAATGCTCCTTTCTTGCACAGGATGGTTTCAGGAGTGGTTTTTAATCTTTACCACCTGATTTTGTCATTTTGGCTGCAAAAGGGAAGAGTGGGATGGGAGGAAGGGGTGAGCAGGGGCAGCTGTAGGTGGGCTTGGGAGAGGAAGGGAGAAGGAAAATCACAGTCTCCATACAGCCGTGGGACCTCAGAAAAACACCTACCCCGCTCCCAAGCCACAAGATGGACTCAGTTATTATTCCCAAACCCTGAACAGGGTAGGGAGCAGTCCTTGTCTTGGAATAAACCCAGTGTCACAGAAGCATGCCAGCCCCTCATGTTCCCTTTTGGAGGTTTGTGCTTAAAGCAATGCACAAAAGAGGTTAAAGCCATGTTTACTCCCTGCTTTGCTGGCTTCCCAGTGCCTCTGGGTGTGCAAATGGGCTATACCACTCTCTATAAGGCTCACTCTGTGAGCAGGGAGTAGGCACCTCCCCATGCCCAGTATGACAACATACCTGGGTTTCACTGAAGTCCCAGCCTGGGAATGGGAGAGCCCTGTCCTTGAGGCTCCACATCCCTCCAGGGCAGCATGCGATTCAGCAAGGGGCAAATTATTCTACGCAAAGGTGTCCGGATCTAGGATCTGCGTGGCTCGCTCTCTGTCTGCCGATAGAGCGCTCAGCTCCTGAGCTGCTCTTGGATTTGCTTAGATTGCTTTGTTTGGCTGGGCAGCAGAGTCCAACAAGGTGGGTGGGAGATGTGTTGTGTTTTGCTGCAACACATGGCGCCTTTCGGGATTTGCACCAGTTTAAAAAGAAAGTTAAAATGGGGGGGCCAAAAGCATAAAATGTCACATTCCTGAAAGTGTGCCCACTTGCTCTGAAGTCTGAAAGGAAGATTCTGGACATGCTAGTTATCTCCATGGTTGGCAGCACTACCCAGGAGCAAGGACAGCAAACCCTTTGTGGTAGGAGGTCTGGGCTGTGCTAGAGCAGACCTCAGTCATTTTGATCAAAGTTGTGTCTGCTTCCAGCCAAATCCTTGGGCAAAATCTGCAGTAAAACCCAGCTCTTTTGAAAGAAGAGATTAAGAAACATATTAGGTGTTTGGCTCGCACTGGAAAAAATAAAATGCTTGAATCATTTTGCTAAGAATTGGGAAGAGAAAGGGGAAAAGTACTCCACCGGTATGTGAGTGGTACCTTGGGTGCTGGCAGCGTGCCTTGGCTCTCCATGGTATGGGATGAGAGAGGTGCTTTGGAAGCAAGCCAGAACATCTCTTATCCCCCTGCTCTGGAGTAGGGATGGGTGCTAAGCCAGAGGATCCCCTAAGGGTGTGAGTCTGCCTCCCTAGAGATGCTCTGCCTGGGGATGCTGGGGCTGAGCCAGGCTCATTCTGCAGCGGCGGCTCCCCTGCGCAGGCACACCTCCGGCAAGCAGGAGACAGCCTTGAATTTGGAAGGGCTGCTATGAGGCACTTCCCTCCTGCGAGCAAATCTTCCTCCCTGCTTGGGAATGGAGAGAGAGAAACAAGGGTTGGTTTTACCACGGCTGGCACTGTGACCCAGAAAAGCAAAAGCCAGGCTCAGGGCACAGCCTAGTTTTCAGGGGAAGAGGGGAACTGTTTTCCCAACCTATGTGCATATTGTGGCTGTCTCTCTGTCACCAAGGAAGCACAAAGAGCTTTTTAAAGACCTGCAAAGACAAGCTGCCACCCCCATCAATCACTTGCTCTTTTTTTACACCCTATGGGCCTTCTTTCCAACTCTCCTTTGAGGACTGCCGAAGTGGGTGCACTCGGCCTGTCTCCAGGTACTCTCCCCGGTGCGTGCGGGATGCATGGATGGGACAACACATACCACTGCAGGGACATGTCGGGACAGGACTGGGTGGCTTCCTCCCCAGGACTGCTCTGGCCATCCTTGCCCTCCCGGCCCAGCATTGCGCTCTGCCCAGCTGAAATCTACCTTGTGCCTTGACACAGAAGAGCTCCAAGTGCCGTCTCTCCACAGCAGAGCTGTGAGCTAATG
>VZTL01097918.1:0-10563 GCA_013400535.1 Scopus umbretta | reverse complement strand
GGTTAAACCACAACACCATCCCATGCACACATACCCTCCCCTCTCACCAGGGTGGGTTAGGAGAGCTCCATCTCCTGTTGAGTAAGTGATACAAGGGGTTCCAAGGACTGTGCAAGTCAGTAATAGCTCTCCTGTTTTTAAAGAACAGCTATCCGGCATTTTTGTCCCCTGATGTGAAGGGTCATGAGTTTTATGTGTCTTATTTGCATCTATGTCATTTTGATGTTAAAGGTTTGGAAGTGGCTGCTATCCTGACAAAATGGAAAATACGAGGCCCTGGAGAAAATGTAGATGGAAAATTATAAATAAACTTGTGAGAAAATTGCAGTGTGAAATATGTCACATTGTTCTGGAATGATCTGGGAACGGACTGACTTTATTCATCAAGAAATTTCTGTGACTAATTCTTCAGTAGTTTTTCAAAAACAAGCTGTGCTTTGTTGTTGTTTCTTACTTAATATTACTTTATAGTTCTTTTCTATCCAGCAAGCAGTTTACTGCATCTTTTCTAAGTGGCCTGGCTTCTGATGGGAGTATTTTCCATTAGGAATTTGGTACTGATTTAGTGTACCTGTTCTTCAACAGTTCCTAATAAAATACCCATTCACTAAACCTTTCATGGAAATGAGCATCACACATTCAGCTAAAGGAAGAGTTCTGTGAAGCCACACCAATATTACTGAGGATAGTGGAGTCTCAGTAATTACCCAATTTTCTTGAGTAAACCATTTTGTGTAAAACACAATGTCCTGTAGTAACAAAAACATTATTCCTGATAAAATGTTATTTGTGGGTCTCACGATTGTTATTCTTGAAATTTCTTTTCCAGTCAAACTAGAAAAATATAGCTC
Organism: Scopus umbretta; assembly: GCA_013400535.1. Classification (NCBI taxonomy): domain Eukaryota; kingdom Metazoa; phylum Chordata; class Aves; order Pelecaniformes; family Scopidae; genus Scopus; species Scopus umbretta. Next base: position 9,712 of record VZTL01097918.1, on the reverse strand, counting down.
CAAGTATGGGACAGTTTTGCCAGTCTCACCTGCTTTTTAGCTGGCTGCATGTTTCCTAGAAGCCTTAAGGAAATTAGTTCTATGCTGTGTTAAATTTTTCTGTTTATGCCAAATGGTTTGGTAAAACCAAACCAGTAAGGCCAAAAGTGAACTCCAAAAGCAGAGGTCAGGGTAGGAAGAGTGCTCATTGATTCAGCAGTGCGCAGCACCATCCCCTCAACCCAGCCATAAAGCATTAAGTGTCGTCTTGACTCTTTAGAACTGAAGTCAAGCCCATCAGTGTTTAAAAGGGTTTTCTCATTAAAATAATCAGCTGCATGACTGAATGCCTCTGAAGGTGAGTTTGGGAAGGATCACGTACAAAGAAAGGGTATTATGAATTGTTATGCATCAGCAGTTGAAAGCTCTGTTCATCTTATCCATGAAACTGTTGCCTCATGCCTGGAGTTGACAGGAAAAAAATGCATTTTGTCCAATCTTTTGAAGTGGATTGATAAGTCAGGATGATAAAGCCTGTGGTTTTTTTTTCAGAAAATCATGATTTTCTGGTAACATCTCTTCCCTTCAGCTATGAAGCATGCTTAGCACTCACCACAGTGCTGAGGTCTGCAAAGCCACCAAGGAACCTGACTCTGCAGCATGGATGTATCTGCTCTTGTGGATTTGGGGGCCTCATCTGTATGTGCCTCTGTAAAACAAGAACATTTGAGGAGAGTTAACATATGAAATTGCAAATTGCAGTTCTTCTCTATTTTACTCTGGAAGATGTGTTATACAGCAATAAAAATTCTACTTCTGATAGGGACAAATCTCAAAGAATTAATTTATCATTGATTTTCATTTCAAGACTTGGAGAGTTATAGGAGCCACACAAGTAAGAGTTGCTATTGCCATTAGTTTGTGTCAAAAACCAAAATAATTAGAAGAATGAAGAGGAGTTGAGAAGCTACGTGACACTGAGCTGCTGGGCCAGTAGAGCTGTGGTGACACACACCATACACCTCAGACTGTGAATCCCAATCTCTTCTCTTCCAACATCTGTTGGACCAGAAGATCTGACTGCTCAACACTTTTCTAATCCAAATATTTTCATAGCTATTTTCATTTGGGATTTCAAAAATCATGTGTCACTAGTCTAAAACTGTTCCCATCATCTGTAAGGTCACTGGGAGCAAAGACCAAACTGAGCATGTTTTTAACCCCTGTATGACTGCTCAGTTTTAACTGGCCTCCTCACCCATGAGCAGCGTTTCTGTTCACAACCTGATTATGCGCCAGCCCTGATCAGAATGAGAGTGGGTTTTGAAGAGATCAAGGCTGGGAATAAGCCCTCTTTTGTCTAGAAAAACTAAAATGAAAAAGATTGGAAAAATGGGTTTTATTACTTCCCCAGAGGAGACGATTAGGGAACCTGAAAGTGAAGGCTGCTATATTGAATGAATTGTTTGAATTTTGACTGAAAATGCTGAGGCTCAAATGAAAAACAGTTTTAGACAGCAGGAGGGCTTTGCCCATTTTTTTAACCGTTTTTAGTAGTAGTAGTAAATATATTTGCATAATTTGTACATCCAAAGTATCCCAACTGGGACTAATTGCCCACTGTGTTAGACAACATACAAACACGCAACAGAGCCAACCTCTGATCTGGAAGATTCACAATCCAGTGCTCAGTTTCAGCAAATAACACTTGATAGGCCAAAGTGTTCATTCTTTTTTCTCTTTTTTCCCCATTTATTGAAAAGGGCTCTTATCCAAACCCTCAGTGGCCCTTTCAGAAGCTAGAAGAACAAGGAAATACTGTGCCCTGGTTAGTGCAGAGGGCTGGGGTTTGCAAATCAAAGCCAAGTCTCCTTACTCGGGAGCAGACTTTCTGTCTGACATTAAGCCAGTCGGTTCAGCTCCTCTGTGCCTTCGTTACCTATTTGTAAAATGGTAGTAGCACTCCCTTCCTCTTAGGGATGGGCAGAGGGCATTAAGAACTGTAATGTACTGCGTAAAGAAAGTCATATAATTATTTAAGAGAAAAATAATATTTACAATCTTTTATCACCATCCAGCGATAAAACCCAAGCCCCTAGGACTGGATGGAATGGTCATTTGGTGCAGTTGTGTTTCCTAACCAAAGCAGTAATGTTTATGGTTTCCAGTACTAAAACTCAGCACTTGCAAGGTCGATTGCATTTCTCTGGCCAACTTTGCTATTCCTGATAACATCACTGCTTATAAATGTGTGTTCCTGCCTTGCTGTCAGGTGCGCGGTGTAACTTCACTGCATTTAACCCAATGCACACTCATAAAACCAGGGCTGATGTTCAAATCCAATTCTACATCATAAGCTGAACCATCAAGAGTAAAATGCCAGCTATAAAACTTGTTGAGTTCCAGCTACTGGGAGGCTGTAATGTGCAATAATCCAACTGCTTGTTGCGGCCAGCAACAAAAAAAGAGCAGATGAGGCTTTTTATCAGATGCACCACAAATCCTCTAAGCTGGGTTTGTCCTCTTTATTCGCAGAGGGCAAAGCCTCGCTGCAGGAGCGGAGCAATCGGCGATGGGAGCCGTCTCTGAGAGGGGAACCCAGGGCAGAAAACCAGGAGGCAAATTATTTTTTTTTTTTTCCCATTGCCCCTTTGTTCATCAGAACGCTGCCTCCGGAGCTGCTGCTGCCTGATGAGCTGCAGATCAGGGCTCGCTCCGGCACGGCAGCGAGGGATCCCTGGCAGCACCTATGGATTACACCACGGCAGCTTGTCTCCACTGCATCAATCCACCGGCACTATGTGATACTCTGGCAAGCCTGTGTGAAATGCGCAGGGACCAGGGACGAAGCCTTGGTCTTTTTTCTATTTCTTCCTTGTATGTGGCAGGGGGAGGAAAGCAGCTTAAGTTGAAATATTTTATTCCAATAGCCTGGGGGGGGTTTCAAGCTGGTTTGCTGGTTGTTCATGATTTTCCACCTGGCACTCAAACTTCTTTACATTTTTCTAACGCCATTAATATCCAGCTCTAGTCTGAAGCTGAATCCTTGGGCATTTGTGGAGACCCCCCTGCATCAGCTTGCCTATCAAGGACCAAGCATTTATATTCCTGACGCAGCCTCCTGTTTTCTCCTTCTTCCCTGGGAATACCAATTTCATATGCCGGTCCATACCTCCAGCGTATTAAAAAGTGCCCTATACTTTGGCATCTTTGTGTCCAGCCCTGCTTGGATGTGACAGACTGTGCACACTTGGGCTGGCAGCATGAGCAGTCCTTGGAGGTGCACAAAGGAACCAGAAAGGTGATATTTCCCGACTGAAATGCACAGTCTAAGGCTCTGCAAAGCCCCCTGTGGTTTTTATTCCCCCTATGCTCAAGCAGAAATTTTCCTTTTGTTGTTGTCAGGAAAATACTCCAGATTATCACATGGCAAAATCAGCATTAGCTTAAGAGCCCTAATGAGTCTTGCTCCTGAATTCAAGTAGAAAAGGATCGTTAATGTAGGGATGTGACCCCCACGGTGAGTCTCTGCAGCGTGGTCCGTGCCATGCAAGCGTATCGTACAGCCGTGGCGAGGGTTTTACAAGTACTGCCGTGTTCTGTGCTCACGTGGGCTACGAGGGGGAGCACAGGGGAAAGGAGGCTGCATCGGGGAAGGGATTTTTCCCTGCAGCGGCCAAGCTAAATACATAGGAAGAAAAACACATGAAAGGCAAGAGTAGCTACTGTGTCCAGGACACAAGTGGCATTTCAAAGATGATTCTTAAGTGTGGAAAATATGACTTGTGGATAACTGCCAAGATCACAGAAAGTGGTATTGGTCCTCTGGGTATACCATGTACATTAACGTTGCCTGCATGCATCAGCCGTTCTGGTTACCTTGGGCCAGCTCTCTTGCCCTTTCCCAACTCTCCAGTCCATCTCCCAGCTTTCAGACAGGCTCTGGGATCCAAGTATCTGCTAACTTTGATCCAAAATGGACCTTTAGGCAGTTTCCATCAGCTGGGGATCACAGGCCACAAGGGTGGTAGAAAAAAGAAGCAGCAGCATCTTTCTTCTGGGAGATTCAGAGCACAGCACTGCCCAGATACCAAATATTCACAGTGGGATGTCCCATCAGGCATCTTCGAGCTGGTTACACTCAAACTTCTACAGCTTCTCCAGAAATTTATTCTGAAGTCAGGTTACTAATAAAGGTAATGCAGAGGGGAAACACTGAGCAGGAGATAGGCTGGTGTGGGTGAAATCTAGTCATGCAGTAAGAATAAATAATCTCTGTAAACAACAGGAATACTCCGTGCCCATTTAGACCAGTACAGCAGAAGGGTATCTAGAGAATAATCTATTATTTCCAGACCTAGCCAGACTCCTACACATAGTTTGGTTGGGACCTGTCTAATTATAGGAGCATGGAAAAGTACCGCCAGAAATACCAGATTGCCGAGTATTTGACTTTGTAAACGAATCCATTTGTTGGTTGAACAGTAACGAGCTCTGGAATAATATATTTATATCTGACAAGATGCTAACTGTGTAATAAGGCGCAGAGATGATGTACACGACCGAGGGCTGTTCGGGTAGTCGCGGCGTGTGATCGCAGGATAAACAAGGAGCTGCCTTTGCAGAGCACTTGGCAAAGGAAGTTTAACAACAGCACTGGAGAGCCGCGTGGGGAATCGCCACCATCCAAGAGTTAAAAAGTGTTCAGGGCTAGTAAAGAGTAGCCTCAAGGTCTACCTCCATGCTGCAGGAATCTGCTACCTGTACCAGTTCAGACGGGGATTAACTCTTTGGTGTCCGCGGCAGAAACCATGCCCTGCGCAGCGAGTAGGGAGGCTGTCATGGGGGAACCCAGCCCTGGAAGTGAAGGTGGCCACGGTATCATCCACCCCCAGCCCATTCCCTGTTGCCCGTGGGGACTCAGAGCCAGCAAGGGTGTTCATCTGGTGGGACTCGTGAGTGGGAGTCCCTGGGACACACCTGGCAGGAGCCCCTGCAGCCAGCTTTGTCAGGACTGTGGCATCCAGTGGGGATGGGAGCAGAGCAGTTTGCCCTTCAAAAAACATGGGGTGGTCACCCCACATGGTCGTACCCCATAGCTGGTCAAAACCAATGACTCTGGAAGCAAAGTGTCCCCTTGCTGGCCTGCTGCAGCCATCCAGCTCCTGGCCACCTCCACACCCTGAGAGCAGAAGGAGCTCCAGGGACTCGGACCGGGAGACACCAAAGGGTAGCTCTGACCATGAAATGCTAAGTTGGGGAAAGCCAGCCTGCTGGCAAGCTCACTTCCTTTCTTTAAACCTTATTAAGCTTCTGAATCTGAGGGAGAACTTAATTAAAATGAATAAATGTAATAAAAGCTTAGAAGGGGGGAAATAGAGCAGCAAGCCCCAAGCAGAGAGATGGAGACAAGAGCAGGAAAAAAAAGAGCAGGAAGGAGCAAAACACAGGATTCATACACTTGGTTTTCAGACTCCTTTCAGCTAGCTTTATTTTTTAACAGGGCATGCCTTGAATTGTATGATGGATCCAAAGGAGTTTTTCTTGAAGCCAGTGTCTTTGCAAAGGGTGTCTGAGCTTCTCAATGGGCACAGGAGAGCGAGCAGCACCAACTGACCCTTTCACTGGATGTGCAAGGATCAGGGTTTTCCAGCGGTGGTCACAGGATGAAAACTTGGCACTGTTACCTCCACCTTCCTGCCAGCTGTCCAGGTCATCATCAACAAGTGAGGATTTTAATGGGGAAGGGAAATGATGAATTGACTCTTGCTGTGACTGCATCTTACCCCATATCTTACAAAGTCTTTGTGAGACCACCCCGGTGCCATTTCTTTTATGGTGGGACTCCCCTGATGGGCTGCTGCATCGTAGTGATGGTTCAAGGGGCGGACATCTTCAGGGTGAAGATACAGCCCTGAAACCTTCCCAACATTGGCAGTCTTACTCTCTGTGCCCCTCGTGCCTTGCAACTGCAAAATGGAAAGTAACTGCAAAACTTCTGGTACAGAGGATATTCAAATCTTCACTGCAAAACTTGCTTCAGGGAAGTTTTAACTTGTTCATTTGACCTTTTTCATACAGAAAGAAGGCAGGTCTGCAGTGGAGACTAGCAATGACAACCCATTCGACATCTGCTGTTATTTCATAGTGGACTTTCCCAGGCCGAGATCTATATGCAGTCTGAAAACTGCACCTAACTTGAGTTATACATGAATCTTAAAATGCTTGAAAATTATCCAAAAGTACTTTGAAATCCATTTTTTACAAGGGTATTTCATTTGATATGGCAGAAAAAAACAGGGACCTTGGGGGAAAAAAAAAAAGATTTCTTCCTCTTTTTAAGTTTCTGCAGAAAGAAAAATAGGGCCATCCAAAAGTCCCTGTATGCAATAAATTAAAGTTCTGGTTTACCAGACTGAAAACACCTAATGGGAAATGAAAGGTTACTCTTACAGAGATGCCCCACAGGTGACCTATTTTAAGTAAGGGCAGAAGCAATATGGTATGCTTTATCACTGCAACATTAAGCACTGCTGTAACGTTATAGGAGAGGGAGAACCTGCCCCCTGATATTGAGAGTGCCTTAATTATGTGCATCTGAGCTTCTGCTGGATCATGGGCTCACCATGATTCATGGCTTTGAGCTTTGAAGGGAAGCTGACTCCTTGCCATGCGATTTGGAGAGCCACCTGATGAGCGTGCCGTGACAAGCCTTTCCTCTTTCCCAGCCGGGAGGTGATGATCGTGGTGAGAAACCCCACAGCCAGGGAGCGGGTTGTGTGTCGCTGCACACAAGCACCGACACGTGGGGTGCGGTGTTTGGGTACCTTGGACATATTTTAGAAAAAGCAAAACTTATTGACTCTAAGATGCTACAGTGTCTGAGCTCTCAGATAATATGCAGACTGGGCGATAAATAGGAATTGAGTGTAAAAGTGCATTTATCCACTGAAAACTCTTGCCCATCACCAAAGAAACAAAACTCTGCATGGTTTCCACAAAGGGAGAAGCACAGGTCCCTGGGTACAAAGATACGGACATAACAGGCAATAAAAAGATGGCCAGTTCTTAATGATTGTCTCAGTATCCATCCTTCACCTCCATTCCGTAGCAGAGGTTTTCCTTCACGCAGGTTTGAATGCCTGCAAGCTTTGCTCATTCTGCTTCCTTGACTGACAAGATACCATCTGCTTTATATAGTGCCTCTTGCTTTCTTTGGGATTTGTAAAGGAAAACCAACTAACTTTAAATTGCGATTAATTTATCACTAGACACATTATCTTCAGACTGCTTCACTGTTGCTTCAATATAATTTGCTGCCTGTCTTTGGTGGAGGCAGGTTTGACGTGAACACATCAATCTCTTCTTATTTGCCCTGTAGGTCTGTAAATACCAACTGCTCCCAGGCACCTCGTGAGAAAGCGGTTGCACAGCCGTGAAGCTGTGTTGAGTCAAAACCTGCAAGCCCGGGCATTCATCAGGAATGTTATTAATGCGTGCCATTTATTGAGTTATGTATGCTAATTTAATGGTCAGGAGGGGCACGGCTGGTGAGCTGGGACTGGGGCTGCTGGGATAGTCCAGCTGGTCTCCCTGGGAAAGAGGATGAAGGGAGCCTTTGGCCAAGGTAGCTGCAGCAGGGGGTTTTCTTCAGAGAATCTCCCAGGTTAGACCAGTCTGTGCAAGAGTGCCAAGCAGACTGTGGGGCACAGTGGGTCAATATCCGTAACAGGTCCTTTTACAAAAGCATCATTCCAGAATATACAGGTGTAGCGGGGACAATAGGACGTACCAAACCCTGACAACACCAGGGTGCCAGCCATTTGTTAAGAGGATGGCTATGCCAGCTTGCTGAACTGGTCGTTGGTGGTTTTCCAGGCTTCCTCTAAGACTCATTGGAACAGGCATGATGCTCATCATCACCAATACCTCCTCCAGGTGATCATTGCAGAGGGATGAGGAGGAATACTATAACTGGTGACGCAGACCGAAGTTCCAATAGCCAGTTTTAATTCAGTTCCACTCTTGCTGTGCCAACAACAATCCATTACGTGCTAGAGCTGCCAGTGAGACGAGCACACCAGGCAGACACAGCAATGGGGGTTTAGCTCAGCTGTGTCACACCGAGTTGTCCCTTTTTACACCACAAACAAGCCAGCAGTGAGGCCTCTCACCATTGCTGTCACCTCAAAGTCTTGGGCTACCTGGAGGCTGAAGGAGGCAGTGGTCCCACAGCTGCAGGGACCCCACAGATGCCACCCACACCTCGGTGGTCCCATGCAACCTGGGGATGGGGGAACCAGCTGGGCAGCAAAACACTCTCAATGGGGAATGGGAAACTGCCAAGCATTCAGGAGAAGAGAAATGTATGGAAAAATATGTCATGATATCTAGGAAGAGCAGATTTCAGCATCAGGTAGCCATGGGCTTTGCTGCTCGTTCAGTCATATTTTAACACCCATGTTTATAACATCACCACTCAAGATAATTTATTTGTACCAAAAGGATGTCCCAGTGAAGGAAACCGACACGCAGGACACTGGGGAAACCATAACAGAGGGTGCAGTCACAGCTCATCCCCAGCCTGAGAGGACGCTGGGCTCAGTAACTTGTATACATCCAGGAAAAGGGCAGTTTGAAGGAGGATTTGCATGGGGAAGAATGGTTTACAAGTAGCAGAAATAAACAGTCCTTGCAAATCAGTGGAGGTGATACAAACCAGCTGGCACCAGATGAATCTGGGCAAAAAGCAGACCTTTCTATACAGCTCCAAGAAACCATAAAGCCCTCCTTGCAGTCCTGCCCCACCGCAGTGATTTACACACACCCCGAGCTCAGAAATAACAGTCCATTGGGTTTTATCAGTCTACATTAAAAGCCACATTTTTCCTACACGGAAGAGAAAGGTTTGTTTCAAAACCTTTAGCCTTGTGTTGGGTTAAACTTTGTATGAAGCCAGTAATTTTAATGATATGTGGGATAAATTTGATTTAAAAGAAGAGGACTTTGAGTCAGGGAGATTATCAGGCAATAGGATAGGAGTCAGTCTGTTGTACTGCTTCTTGTTTCCTCTATTTGGCTCAGCAAAACAAGGTCCAGCAGTTTATTGCTTAATGAAATGTCATCAGGCGGCATCAAAAAGATTAAGTTCCTAAGTTAACGAACAAGCCTGGAATATTCCTTCACCCCATGCCTTCCACACATTTGGAAGGGAAGTGTGCTGGGTGGAACAGAAAACACAAAAATGTGTTGCTCTCACCTGCTGAGAAAACCCGACATTGCTGGGTCTGAAGGTAGGAAATACACCACCAGGCACATTCACTTGGTATTTTGGGATTTCCCAGGCAGAACTTTACCGACCCTGCTGCATCCAGACCAAAAACTGCCTTGAATTTTAAAAGCAATCTCCTGGAAGCCATTCAGGCATGGGAAACACACCCAAAACATCCCAGATGTCCTCAAGGATGTCTGAGATGCCCTGCAGATAAAACAGTAAATAAGGAGATCGCTAAAAATGGATGATGGAGTGGGCCATCAGGAAGGATGGCTTTGATTCTGGTGCAGAAATGGAAATGGTGAGTGAGATAACGATGGGGAGCTGGAAGCCCTGCAGACCACTTGTTCTCAAACCAAGGCAGCATGTGCACTGATATATGTGATCTAAACACAGTTGTTAAACATGAATGTTATCTGATGAAGTTTTATCAGCCAAGCTTTTATAAGTTAAAAAAAA
>VZTL01097916.1:0-10848 GCA_013400535.1 Scopus umbretta | reverse complement strand
CAGCTGAAACCAGGACAGAGGGTTGGAGCAGGCTGCGCGTCAGAATGTTCAGAGGCCTCGCTGCATCCTCAGCTTTGGGTGCGCGATTATCTATACGTGCCATAGATTGAAATTGAACATCTAATTACTTTATGAGATTTGTGAACAGAGATTTAGAGCCTGCTTAGCCTCTGCTTGAAAGTACTTTCCATGTGATTTCAAGTCCGCTGTTGCTCTCCTCCTCAGGTCCTTTCACAGATGTTGTCACTACAAACCTGAAACTCGGCAATCCTACAGACAGAAATGTGTGCTTCAAAGTTAAGACCACAGCACCACGTAGATACTGTGTAAGGCCTAACAGTGGAATTATCGATGCAGGAACATCAATTAATGTTTCTGGTAAGTCATTCAAGCATTTTTTTTGGTGATTGAAAATAGCTTCTAATCAGTTATTTCTTGGAACACTTTGCAATCTGAAAGTATTTTGTTGAATGTTTGTAAAAGCAAGAGGTTGTGATTTCACAGAGAAGCGGCCATTTCATATATCTTTACTTCCCTTGTTCCTGGTCTAGCCGTAATAGATTTGTTTTTACATCTTGTTTGGAGAGGCGGGGGGAGAAATACGTAAATGATTTATATAGTTCAGCAACAGCCTTAGCCAGCCTATCCAAATCAGCCCTGCCGTCCCTGTGGGATTATTTTTGTACGGTTAGTTTTTTGCCAGCTTAATTTCCTGAACCAGCTCACCGCAGGGTCAAACTAGTGCTTGGACGGGCACGTCGAGGTAAGAATAAAACCAGAGGGACTGCAGCCACACCAGTTTAGACTGTTGAGGGCCGTTGCTGAACTGCCTAATGTAACCAATAACGAAAACATTTACTTTCAAACCATGCTTGTTTTGTGTTTCTTGAAGATGCAATATGCTTTGGTGTTAGAAGTGTCAAGTGACTTAATCTTTGCTGTTCTGTAGGAAAAGTTAGTGATTTTCTCTGAGTCAGTAGATCTTGACTTGCCTAAGTTTGGTAATGGAAAAGCAAAGAAGTGGCTTACTTTGAAAGCATAGAGAGTTGAGTGTTTCCCATAAACAGAATGTCTGTATATTACTAACTTGCTGATGATGCATGCTGAAAAGCAATCTATTTTCTCAGTGACTTGTCTCATCCATGTTTTTAATAAAGAATTCTACCAAAGCATGTAGCAGTGGCATACTGCATGAATAAAGTCTGACTTCTTAGTTAAGAAAATTATTTCTCTAAACATGGAGCTCTGTTACTATTTTTAATCATTTTTATTATTGTCATGATAAGAAAATTACTTACTGATAGATTATACAGTTCGCTGTTAGTCTCTTACCAAACTTTTCCAGCCTAGACTAAAAAATTTTGGGAGCTAAAACTACTGCTTTTTACTTGAAAAAAAAAAAAATCAAAATGTAAAAATCAAGGCTTGAGTTTTTTTACTTCATAAAATGTAAAATATTTAAACACCTCACCTTTGGAGATGTTGCTTCAAGAAAAAAAAGATTGATACCAAAAATACTTTGCACTGTAACATTAAGAGACTCTAATCCTGTAATTCTTCTTGTGCGTGTCTACATTTGCACAGTCATTGATCTGTTGTCCTTGGGATTTCTATTGTGTCAAATTGAGCGTGCATGTGATTGCAGAATCCTGCCTCGCTTGCAGCTAATCTCTGGGGCATGTCACCGTGAGGAGATAACCAGCGCAGTGCGGTAGCTACAGGTGGGGCAGGCAAAGCACTTCTGCTTCAGGAGAAGACTAGCACATACCCAGTAAGCTCTGAAGTGACTAATATGTAAATGAAAAAGCTCTCTAGAGAGAAATTGAGATTTTTAAAACTCGGGATGATTCCCAAGTAAAGCTGTCTGTCATCTATACTAGCTGCAGGCAAGCATATTAAATGCATAGAAATCAATGAAGGGGTAATGAAAATTAGCATGGTTTCTAGCTACAAATTATCTTCATGCTATAAAGATGTGGATTCTTTTCATCTTTCAGATGAACTTTCACAATTAAAAGCCGGCTTCCTTTGCTGGTGCATACCATGCTTTTTTTTAATGTCATCTTGATCTCAACATGGTGTATTTTCTTAAACTTCTGCTTACAGTGACCCTTAGCTCTACCTTGAGCAGAATATAGTAGAGGGGTGTGTTGTATGAACCATCTTATGTTATGCTACCAGCATGCCTACATCTTACTTGCTTTTCCAGCCCAACTCTTCCCAGCAGCATACCAGATAGAATATGGATCTAGTCCAAGACTTGACTTAAAGTATCCCATTATGAGAGATTGCTGTGCTAACTCTAAGCTATGCTTTGGTCTTGCTTATGTAGCTTTGAAAATTTTCCCTTTTCTGATAACTTTATTTACAGTGATTTATGATTCAGTTAGTTTTGCAAATGGCTATGGTATATTTACTCACAAGCTCACGTTTGTGTTCTACATATTTTCACACTGATAACTTAGTAATAATAAATAACAATCCTAAATTGCCAGTCCTTATATGAACGTTGTATTCTGAAATGCAAGTAGTACACATTCATTGTTCTTTAGGTAACATATTAAGGTAAATTTGTAGGTAGATGTGTTACAGAATTCTGGGGTTATAAATGTCAATTCTTTGTTTCCTAAAACAGTCCAAACTGAAGCTGTCTTTATCGTGAACTGTGGTTGAATTTGTCTTTTATAGAGCTATATACATTGCACTCCTGGTAGCTTCTTTAAACTATGCAGGGGACCTGATTTTGGATTTGAAGATGGCAGTGTCTTTGGTTCTGATTAACAGAAGGGATCTTTTGGATAGGGGGTGGAAATCAAAGAACAGACTTTCATTAACTTACAGAACAGAATTGTTTTCGAATTCACAGAACGGGGGGGAGATGCATTTAACCTTTGCTTTGCAGTAATGTTACTTAAGAACAGAGGGCTGATTTTGGAGTTAACGAAGTGAAAAATAAATGTAATTTGTTTCTTTGCCTCTGAATCAGTTATTTTTCAGTCATGTAATTCAAGTCTTGCACAGGGCAGAAAAACAGGACTTGAAGTCCTCCAAACGTAGTGAAAATACTACCGATGAGAAATTATTAGAATATAGTTAATTCAGCAATAACTTCCGGACACTTAAAATAATTGGGCTGTATTTGCTCTATGCAGTCTGTCCTCTTGAGAACTGCTGACTGGCTTTAACACAGGCGCTTGGTGGCACTGCATTGGTACTGCACCTTGTCTTTCCAAAAAATCAGTGCCTAAGTATAGTGGCATGAAGCTCTGGAACAATGTATAAGTTTCTTGGAATTTTACTGACTGAAGCTGAGTTTGGGGCAGCCTTCTCTTCCTTGGGCTGTAGTAACCAGGCGCCTTGCTTAAACTCCTGTGAAACTGTCTGTACTGTTGAAAGTGTATGAGAAGATGTTCTGCCCTAAGATAATGGCAGCAATCAGAACATCATTCCACTTTGCTTCATACTAGTATGATGGCTCATTTAAAACATACAAAATGCTAGAAAAGTAAGGCTTGCTTGATTCTGGTGGTGTGTCGAATCCTGGCTTCTTACGCCATGTCACAGCTTTTCCTAAATATCTGCACTTAAGGCCGTGTCAGCGTGCTCTGCTTGCTGCGATGCCAGGTTTGTAGCCCGTGTTTTCACCTGTTATATAATGGCATGTAATTTTAAGAGCTGAGTTTATGTAACTGTCGGGAAGTGTATGTGTGCACTGTCATCTGATTTCATTGCGTTTGGTCTGAAATACTTTGAAAAGAAGGGTATTTGCGCACATTCCATTTTTGTTAAACGTGTCTGTTTCAACAAAGATACCCGATTTTGTGGCTTCCGAGAGGTTGGAAGCTAAATAAAAGGCATGAATGGATTACAAAGGAAAAGTGACAAAACACAAGCAGATGCTGATGAGTCTGCAGGTAGGTGTATAACGGGGGGAGAGAGGAAGTACAGATGGTACCATCTGCGCACAGTGTCCTGCTGAAGAGAGCAGTCTGAACACGCTTCCTAAAAATGGGGAGAAGCTGACGTTATCCTTAGGTTACTGTCAGATATCCTTTGGAGGGATTTTTAGTCTTTTTGCAAACTTGCCTGACTGAAACGGCAGTTTGCGTTGCCTTCAGGAGGGTGCTTCTGCAGGTGCTGTTCTCTTCGGTCGCAGTGGGTCTGCCCCTTTCGCCAAGAGGCCGACCGTGTCCCGTCCGCTGCTGCAGCCCCCGACTCCCCCGAGGCAGCCTCGCTGCTGCACGCTCTTCCCCCAAGCATCCCAGGACTATGTAGCGACTGCCAAGTTTTGGGTTGGTTTTGTTTGCTTGCTTTAGAAGAATCTACCTTTTTCTTCACAGATTGAACATTTTTTAGTATTACTGAAATACGTACAGAAAGAACTGTGTAAACACAGAAGAAATGTGAAGTGGTGCAGTGGATTCTGCCTGTTTGTGTAGATGCAAGTGTCCTTTGCTCACCTCTAGCGGAGCTGATCAAATTGCACAACGATCTTGAGGCTTGCCCCTGTAGCTTGTTGGGGTATTTTATGTAAAGGTGACATAAATGTGATGGATTTGATCTATCCTGACCGTAAGGAATTTCATGCAGTGCCATTTGGGAAAATTATCAATAAAGCTAGAAAAGAAAAATAGATACCCAGACTATTGAATGGGCTACTTAAAGAGGAAACAGTGATGTGGTGGATGGAAATGTAATAGCAGGAAGTTACTAGTGACATTTCTTGAGAATGATTCTTGGTACTAATCTTGTTTAATGCTGTTATAAGCAATTCTGGCACAAAAAGAGTACACAAAATAAACCCTGATGATGGTGTAAAGTTGGGAGGCTGAAGATACGCAGCAGAACTGGGTGTCCTTGAAGGCTACAGTAAGAGAAATGGAGGATAAGTTTCATCAGAAAAACTGCAAAATCACGTACTTTGAGAATAAAATACTCCTGCTATAATCACGAGCTTGTTAAACGAAGGGGGCTGGGTAGGGTGACCAAGATGCTGACATAATGTGGCTGCGAATAAGAGAAATGTAGTGTGCGCGAACAGGCTGGATAATGGAAGAGATAAGAGGGCATAAATGCTATTGTCCAAGGCACTAGTAAAATTTCCTGGAGGTATAATTAGAGTAGCTCATATAGAGGAGTTCCAGGGCAGAACAGGTGCGGAGGATGAATGAGGAGCCTGGCCCGGAGAGGACCCGCCGAGTCTGGCGTATTTAGTTTACCAGAAAGCGAGGAGTTACTGTGATTGATGTCTTGGAGTGCACCAGAAGTAAATGACTCTTCCTCTTCTTTGATACTTAAGCATAAGGGCAGTATTGGTTCAGGACCAAGTAAACAGGCCATTAATAAATTTAGATGGAGACTAGAGGAAGGTTGCTGACTAGCTGAGCAGGGAGACTTTTCTGTTTCTTCTGCTCTTGGAAGGGAGTGCTAGATCCTAGGAGGCGTTAGGGGTAGAGTTTTGCCTCCTTCCGTGTTCCTCACTTCAGATTTCCTCTGCTCCTTGAGAAAGCAGGTTTACTGTAGGAAAAACAGAAGAGTTTAATGCTTCTGACATTGTTATTAACTTTGCCAATAAACTGTTCTAGGAAAAGGAAAGAGCATATTAGATGGTCACTGCCTCTCCATTGCTATCTGTGGAGGCCCTTGTGTAAAATATGGGGGGTATAGCAGGAATGTGTGCGAAAACTGGTATCTGGTTTTTTGGAAACACTTCAGAACAGTATGTACATAGGGTCCGTCCTTCACGTTTGAATTTTGAGAGAGACAAGTGGACTAACAAATATACCTTGCATTATTCCTCATTCTATTGATCTCTCAATGACTCTGCAGTTTCTGCTTGTGGTGCAATACTTCTGGTGCTTGAGCTGTAGTTTAGCGAGTGGTTGAAATATGTATCTCTGCCTAATGGATGCTGGTGCTAGTAAATTTGAAGATCATGTTAATCATTTTGTTTCTTAGAGCTCTGGGTTCTGATGAAAGCTGGTCAGAAACTTTTGACCAGGAGATATGACTGATTTGATAAGGCATTTTGTAGGAGCATATGCTTTCCACATAGTTCTTGCATAAGTTATGGAATTTCCAGTCAACGTGAGCCACGTTCACAGTAGCAAAATCACTGGCAGTTGGGGCAGTTACATGGAACTGGTCTTTCACAGAAACCCCCAATAGTATGTGAATAAATGCTGAAATGGTTTGGTTTCCTCTTGAACAAAGTACATATTTTTGAGCTTCCCATCTGGCTTACAAGACATTTGCTGAATAATTTGTGTCAATGTGGCTTTCACGTATTGATCTAAAAATGCGAGTGCTAACAACGTTTGTACTGTCAAGCCCTCTCTAGCTGCTTGCTCTTATGATTCAGTGAATGGAATTCAGAGCAGCAATGAATGGCTTCAGCATCGTCACTGGGGAAATAATGATTTTCAAATGAGCTTATAATTGCACTCCACAAAGCAAACTGGTGGAACTGCAGATCTGGAGAAGTTCCATAAACATTGGTTAGTTTTGACTACCCAGTTAGATCTTGCACTTTATGTGGATTTGAAATAAGTTAAGTGTCTACTACAGGGGAGAAAAAATTACACTGCTGCTTTTCAGTGATGTATCATGCAATGTTGAAAAGTATGTGCTTTGACAGTGCAGTCACTTCTGTTTGGAAAACTAGTTTTAAAAGTAGCCTGTGGATTTATAAACATTTACTTTGGACTAGTATTGGATTACTGCAAGGTGAGTTAAAAATGTATAGTAATTTTTAAAGCACCTCATCTGAGAGAATTTGCTGTCTTCCTTCTCTTCCAGCTTTAAAAGGCGCGTGGTTGTTGATAGCCACAGATTGCGTGCATAATAAAGATGGCACAACCATAACTTACTCTGCTCATCGAAGGAGGCAAATTGGTTTGACTTGCCTTCATGTGCAATAAATGGAATCTTTGGATATCGCTTTTATATGACAAACCCCTGCAATTAGTGTATATGACTTTGGGCGCATAATGTTAATAGCACTAGTACTTGAAAGTGATCCTAATTCTTGAACTGCTTCTCTTCTTAGTGATTGAATTGAGGGACTGAAGTAGCCTCATGGGTCATAAAATGAGAATTTTTAAACCTTACACCATTTTTTATTAGCAGTAATTGCAGTATATGCAAGCTTCATTTTAAATTTGAGGGGGTGGTAGCTTTTTGCAATATCTAATAGTATGTTTGTGTAAACTGCTTTGCTTATTTTCACCTATGTTCTGTCTCATGTTGAAGCCAAACCTGTGTTTTTTAATGTCACAGTAGCTGAATGTACAGGTGTCATTTGCAAAATGTAGGGGTTCTAAGTGACCACTGTGGTGAAAGAATATTCCACGTAAATGAAATACGTAACTCTCCCTCTTCGAGTTATTTCAACTTGTTAGTTCTTTACCCAAAAAGAAGAGACATGAAAATTCCTAATATTAAATAAATTTTTTTTTTAAGAGCACACACCACCACCACCACCACCCCCCCCCAAACCTGCCATTAGTTGCTCTCTGCCCCCTGAACGCAGTCATTTTCCGTGTAAGTAAATTCTGGAACATTTGTGATTTCTGAGTGGAGAGAAATATATTTCTTGTATACCTTTCAGAGGCAAAGTTTATAGCATTTAACCATAAGCTTCCAGCTATAAATTGGTAACAAACTTTCAGCAACTTAATATTGGAAGAGAAATACTTGTGCTTGGTAAAACAAATACCAATACAAAGACTCTTAAACTTAGTAGAGGAAATTTCCATTCTGAGACTTGAACCTCAAGGTTTAAAATGTCCGACTTTGCCTCTGTAGCTTTTTTCAGGAACCATCAGCAATACTGTATGTACAACTAATCAAAATGCCACCTTGTTACTTCTGTCCCAAGGATCGAGGAAGAAAAGAAGATGCTTTCTTTGAGATTTTTTCCCTCTGTCCCAGAAGATATGTAAATTATCCTATTTATTACAAATTACTATTATTATCTTGCCATAGTTGTGCAGGGAATATTGTACAGTGATCAGCATTTCTATAATTCTCAGACAAAATCTAGGCAGACTGAAAAAGTCTGTTTCTCTAATCTTCTTTTTAAATTCTGTTTTAAAGTGAGGTTCCTGATCTCAGCTGCTGCTTTAGTCATAGTGGACATGCAATTTGAAACTATTTTAATGTTTGTATTTCTCAAATCTGGTAACTATATCATCAGTGCATGACTATGTATGCATCAGAGCAATGTTAACAGAACGTGTTTTGGGGTTTTTCTTGCAGTGATGCTACAGCCTTTTGACTATGACCCTAACGAGAAAAGTAAACACAAGTTTATGGTTCAGTCTATGTTTGCTCCAGCTGATACTTCAGATATGGAAGCAGTAGTAAGTATTGAAATTAATTAAAATGGATTTCTTTCTGATTGTATAATTTTGTAAGACCTTTTACTGCATTGCTTAAGAGCTGTTAAACCACACAGGAATGATCCTTGAAAGCTTTGCCAGATTTCCATCTCTGTGGATGGCAAGATGTTTTCTGTTTATTTCAAGCCCCAGGAATCTTGCACTGAAAGACACAGTTGGTGTCTGCGGTTGCTTCTTTAGGATGCTGCTGCCAGTAATGGGAAGTAATGGGATACCAAGCCATAAAACAAATCTTAAGTAGTTTGTCATTTTTTTCAATATATTATTTTTTAGAAAGGCCAACTTGAACTATATATAATAAGTATATATAGAATATGTTCTAAGTCTGTGGCATCTTTTATATTTTATGCCTCTACTCTCCATCTTGAGTCTTCCCTTGAGCAGCTCCTTTTCCCAGTAAGAACTAGGGAGATGATTTACAAGTATTGTATTTTTCTTTATCCCTACCTGTGTTTTGGCTTAGAGTGAGTGAAAGGCCCTCATAGATTTTTGTCCTGTGGATTATAAATGAGAGTGACAGAAGCCTATAGGTGCTGAAGCAAAGAAGGAGAAAAGATACAGAAATAAGATGTCAGGCTGCATTAAGACAACTTGGAAAGGGACAAACCAGTATGTCAACTGGTGGCTTTCCTACAATAGCAAGATTTGCTACTGGAAGAAGGCACAAGGAAGCTTTCTCTAGTCTGGCTTTTGTTATCTTGAGAGAATACTCGGTAGCTATTGAGGACGCAATAAAAAAAAGAAAAAAAGGCCATTACTCTCAAGTGTGGGCTTGTGTGTGTTTGTATGTATGTGTATTACTTGAAAACAAAAAAGCCAACCCCTAAAAACCTCAGAGTACATACCGTGGCTTTTTTACAGTAGTCTTTACAATATGCATCTTCTTCTGAGTAGCTTTTTAAAGCTGCAGCACTCTGCAGGGTTAGGAATTTCCCTTCTGAAAGAGATTTATGGAACTATATTTGTTTAATGGCCTCAAAATAAGATCCAGTGGGAGAAACAGCAATAGTAATAAAAAGCCTACATCACTAGAAAGATAAGCCCGTCTGCCTTTCTTTCTAACTCTTTAATTTTTATGAGTTACTTTATACCATGAAAAATATTATTCTGCTAGCAAAGAATGTTTTTTAGGACCTCGATGGCCCTTTCAGTTTTCCAGAGCTCTCCAGACCAGTATGATTTCTTTTCCTGTAACACTTGATCAGTTCTCAGTTTTGTTACCGCTTTCCAAATCTCTTCCTATTCTGGATAAACAGGTGAGACAAATTACTGGGGTACTGTAAAGCTTTCAACACTTCATAGGCAGCCAGTGAGCTCGAAATAGAATTCTGACTTGAGCAACAGAAGAGCTGAAGTACGATTCAACTGTTTAGGATGAGTGAAATACTTCTTCAGGTTGCACAGGGTCTAGCCATAATTTGACACCTACTTGAGATATGCTGAGCAATACCATGCTACCAGAAGTATGGTCAAAGTGAAGAGAAGCATGTGAGAACTCCAGGACACTAATGTGGACACTTCTGTCTGTATATCACTACTGTGAATCAGTCTTTTCAGTTCAGCGTTACAGCTGATACCAAGCAGAGATTTATAACTGTTAATCCCTATTAAAAACATTGGAAGGAAACTTTTATGGTAGATTCCCTAGTTGAAGGGGAGAGAAGGCTCAGAGGGGAAGCTATCCCTTCTATATGTCGTGCATCTGTTATTGTTTAGACATTGATGCTGAAAAATAAGGACTTGGAAAACAAGGAGGGGAAAGAACATTCCTGTAGTTCATGCCAGTCAGGAAGAAAACCTCGTGTGAAATTCGAAAAGCTTGAATAGGGACTCCACTGAACAAAGACTTCAACGCTAACATTGTTACTGATTTTGGCTTTGGGTATCTTTCCCTTCCTTTGAATGTGCCCCTCTCTTTTTTGAGGCAGCTCCCCCAGTCTACGCTAATGACTCTTAACGCAGTTCCCAGTTCTCTCATACATTACTTGTGTAAGTTCCAGACTAGTATGATTTCCTTCACAGTATCTGGTCTGTCTTTGCAATACCACTCGGTTACATATTTGGTTTCATTTTTCATCATGTATGTGGTTAATGGTAACATGATAAACACCTGTGGGGTTTTTCCTGAGTAAGATGATGTGATTTGTTTACATAACACACTGCATTTTCCATCTGCCATGTTATACTCAATGTTTAATATTAAATTAATATTAAATTATTCCAGTGGAAAGAAGCAAAACCGGAAGAACTCATGGATTCGAAACTTAGGTGTGTGTTTGAGCTACCAGCAGAAAATGATAAGCCTGTGAGTATTTTCAGATGCATATCGAGTGTTTTAACTTAATACCACAGTAAATCATGTAACATGGCATGTTTATACAGACAGCTATGTAAGCAGAAGACAGAACCCTCTGTTTCACTGCCTGGATGGCATCACCCTTTGAAA
>VZTL01097906.1:0-12938 GCA_013400535.1 Scopus umbretta | reverse complement strand
GCTTTGGAACAAATTCAGAACTGTCTGTGTGGGTTTTATGGTTGGTTTTGTGGGGTGTTTTTTTGGTTGGGTGGGTGGGTTGTTTTTTTCTTGTTTTTCACCAATATGACACAGCTGCAAGTCTTTCCAAGGACAGGACTGTGGAGCCATTCAGCAGACAGAGCCTCACCCTTGGAAGAACTGGCTCCTGAGAGCCAGTGTGGCTGTGTGCAGAAGGATTCTAGGGAAGAAAATTCTGCTTTATGTTTGCAGAGTCTCATCCCCAAGAAAGGAGAAAACTCACCCAACCTGCTGTAGTAATGACTTTTATCAGAATTAAAGCATGAGAAAATCATTCTTGTCTATCGTACTGTGATTTGTCTTTTAATCGCTACTGTCATGAGAACCTCAAATCTTCTTATTCTTAAAAAAACATATCCAACCCCGTATATGGAATTTTTATTAAAATGATTTTTTTATATTGAATGTTGATCTTACAAAACATTCAGATAGCCTGAGTATTATGAAATCTGTGCATCCTAATTTGATTATTTATTTATTTAACCTCAAACACTTGTGCATGCTGCTTAAAATGCCTGAGAGATTCTTGCCCCAAAAGATGCTAATCTATGTAATACACAAATCTCTAGGTGAATATACGCAGATTATTGTGGGGAAAAAGCAAAAGAAAAACAGTCACAACAAAGACAAGTGTGGGAATTTGGTTGCAATAACATTATGTGATCCCTGGTAATACACACATCATCTCATGTATTTTCCCCAAATTAATTAGATAAGGTTAGATTTATATAGCACCTTTCAATTATTTTACTGATGCCAAATATGTTTACACAGGGGATGTCTACAGAGCTACTTTACATAACTTTACATAGCCTTGCAGTACACTGGGGAGATAAATACTGAGTATACAGGGCCAGCATTATCCATGCCTATTGCAGCACTGGGAAATGAAGTCACTTGTGATACAGAAGGAAGCATCAGGACACAGAACACCTCAAAAGACTAAGGAGACAAGAAAGGTTGTCAATTAGTTTCTTAGAAACTAATCTGCCAGCTCTACAATATTCAGTGATAGTAAGAAGTATCTTTTGCTTATAAAATTCACTATATTTAGGTCCTTGGTAGTGCAATTATGAAAACAGACAGAATTCAGACTCACTTTATTATAACTCAGAGTGGTTAATTACAAAATTTCCAGTAGTGTTTCAGAGATGTTGTTTGAGAGTATCTGTATTTCTGGCAAAGAGTTTGCTCCCGTGCTTTTCTTTAGTGGGATTAAAGTAGTTCTTCCATATTAAAACTTTTATACTTTGATAGATATTAAAACTGAAGTCATACTTTATTAAATCACTGTAATATAGTAAATGTAATGAAACATGTTTTAAAGTAAATGGTTTGGAAGGAAAATCTGTGTAACCATTGTCAAACAACATTCTCTTCAAAAGTAAAATTGCAGTTTTAATATGCAATTCTTTCTGTGTCTTATATGAATTGTCCAGTTTTTCTGTATTAGAAGACTGAAGAAAGCACAGAAAGTGTTCATGTGGAAAGTATTCTTTTTTAAAGCATTTTTTCTAACTAGTTCAAATACTAATTTAAGCTGCATAAAACTGAGAGAAAATCACTGAACATCTACAAACAGGGAAGAACTTGATAGGTGACATTTATTAGATGTCCTCAGTAAAACACAATTATATTTTTCAATGGAAAAGGTTATGAAGCAGCTTGAATTGCCCAACTGAGTGAACACAGTCGGCTTCTCTTTAACCAGTCACAGTGGATGAGGTCTGACATAGATGTTTGTTTTCTTTTAATAGGTTTCTCCAGGATCTAGCCATGATTTATTTCAAGTGGGAGTACTGACAGCAGTTGAAATGAGAGAAAAATGATATCACAGTTTTATTGAAGGGACTCCATCAATAACATTGGGACAAACAAATTAATACAACAGGCATTTAAAAGCTAGTGAAAACAAATTATGCACCAAATCACAAATTTAATGACTATTTAATGATACACTGCACAAGGAAAATGTGCTGTATTTCTTCTGCCTGGTTCCCACTGGTGTAGTGCCACATTGGAGATGCTACACAGATGGGGATGAGCACAAAACCCTTGAGATGGGTGGAGAAGAGGCTTGTGGAGTTGTCAGTGGGTTATGCAGGTCAAGGAAGCTGCAGACCCAAGGGAGATGAGGAGTGGAGCTCTGCAAGAGCTGCTTTTGGGATGCATCTCTGTGCAGCAATGCCAAGGGTGGCTTCAGCACACAAAGGTTTTGTCTCCAGCTGTGAGAAACATGGGCACCAGCATTTACAGCAGGCAGTGTTGCAGGGTCAGTGGCTCAGCACTTCCAGAATATGGCTAACTGCTGCCCCAGGACTGAGCTACCTCCTGCTTGTGCTTCTTTCTTCAGGATCCTCTGTGATAGACTCTGTCTATCACAACACCAATTCTTCCTCTCCTCTCTGCAGCCCGTTCAGTCAAAGAGCTCTCAGACATAACTGGCAGGCACTTAGAGGAGTGTTTGTGTCAGTACTTCCCAAGCCCTCTCCTTTATCAGGTACTCAGAGTTAAGCACATGCTTAAATATTTTACTGGATCCAGGCCCACTCTCACGCACATAAACCAGACAGGGACAACTAGAAGTGGTCAAGAAATGATGGGACAGTGCTCACCAGGAAAGTACATGAATTGCCATTAAACAGGGGATATATTGCAAGAATTTAAAAAACACTGATGCCAAAATCCAGCTGTTGAGAGACCAGGTTTCCAGTGTGCACACTTCCAAGAAAAATTAAAATATGGACATGAGGCAAGCAGTTGCCTAGTGGACTGCTGAGTGCACGGGATTTATGTCTGAGCAGTTAGTATTACATTACACTCACAAAGTAGTATCCAAATATCAGCAGCTGTGTCTTGTATCCATTATTTCCCTTCTGCCCCAAATATAAACCTTCCTCACCTTTTTAATTAGAAAAGCTGTTTATTGACTATGACACGGAAATATTTTACATGTTGTTGTCCAAAACCACCATTATTAAATAAGCAGGAAAATATGTTCAGTGGTAAATAGAGATGACCTTTAAAACAATGTCAGGCCCACACACCCCATGATTTGTGCGTAGGTATGTGTTACTTTAAGTCGCTGTATATTACCAGTAACATGACATAGAAGGCAGCTATGGAAAGTATCTTTGACTAAAGAACTATAGGGTAAATAAATAATTAAAGCTAAAATGCATAGCCAACTTGCCTAGTAAACTACTAAACTCAAACCTGTTCATGGGAGGCCTGACTTTATATTCACAGCAACGTGGGTAAAAATCAATTTGTTTTTTATCTTGAAAAATATTTTATAGCAGTTAACTGAGGTCAGGACACCTCTTACTTTCTTGGCTGACTCATTCATCACTTGTACAGCAGCCTTCTCATGCGTAACAGAGAAGCACTGGTGTCATGCAAGGAGAGAAGTGGCACTGAGAAACCCAGGAAAAAAGGCTGAATTCAACTGGGTAAAATAATGTCATTTTTCAGAAAACATCTACAGTAGAAAAATTAATTAGGCAAGAGTGGGCCCTATCCTTCCCCCATGCTATTCCAGTGAAATGGAGGGGCTGTGTGCGGTTATTCCAGGAAATCAGCAAAGATTTTTGCATTTTATTATTGTTGCTGTTGCCATTTGTTTCAGTTTCAGTTTGTATGTGGAGAGGAGGGAGAAGAGACAGAGAATGTAGAGTAGGAAAAGGGCAAAACACTTACTTTGAGTGGTAATTTTTTTCAAAAGTATTGTGAACTTTTACCAAAAAGCTTCAGTAAGCTGCTTTAATGAGGATGCAAATACAAATATAACTGGCTAAGAGACCCCGAGTCTCATGTCTCACGTGCTGGTAGTAACCCTGGGTCTGTAAGAGTTTTCCAGGAGTCACCACAAAGATACCCAACCACAAAGTCTGTGACGCTAGGCATCCCTGCCAACATATATTTCTGTCATTATCAAGAATACAGTCATGCAATTATATGGGCATTTTCTTTTGTTAGCTGCAATGGATGGTACTTGTTTTACTTTCTTTTAAAAAGCAGTGTCTGGGTGGGAGAGGCAAGGCGACTTTATTGGATGTTGTGTGGGGCTCAGGTAAGGGAGGAAACCCTGTGCCTTCCCAGGAACATGAGCACATGGGGAAAGCAGGGGAAAGCATGGGATGAGGCAGCTGGGAGACCAGGAGAGCCATAGATTGGTATTCCCCACGTGCTGGCACTTTGCAAAACCATGTTTGGGAGACTACTGTGAGCAGCATGGAGCAGGCATCCACTAGAGATGGATGATGGATGATGGACAAATGAGGCTCACTGTCATGACACTGACAGGCTGCATGGTGTCACAGCACCTCCAAAAGTCACCAAGCTGCAACAAGTATGCAGCCAAGCCTGGAGAAGGCCTATATGCAGAAACTCAGCATGCTGAGGAAGACAAGTTCATAAATCTCATATTTTTACTTTGTCTCACCCAACAGACTTTAAGCTTTATTTTTAGAAATTTACCTGTTACCATTCCTGTTCAAAACAGCCTGGATTTTGAGTTTAAGAGCCCTTTCCATAGTTCTGGTGTGCTCTGTCTTAGTGATGGCTTCCAGGAAGCCTGACCCAAAAGCTCTGCCTGAGGCAGGGTCCCACCACCCTCGCTCTCCATTGCAGATTCCTGGGCTGGCCAGGGCACCCAGGCTGTCCACCATTGCTCAGAAAGCACCATATGGATGAAGCCGTGGGAGAACAGGTCAGACCTCCAGCACACCTGGAATCTAACCAGATCCTTGTGTAAGGAAGGGAATGCCAGGGTGTGCAGGTCCTCATGGACAGACTTCAAGCTCAGCACAACCCTGACACAAGAGCTGAATGTTTTACAGGATACTTGTACCATGGGAACCGTATATGGAGGGCAAGAGTTGATAGAAAGAAGCAGCAAAATGTAAATAAATAAATGTTCTTCTTTTGTAAACATGAGACGTCTGCGAAGAGAGGGGCAGCAGGACTCTCTCACAGAGGGCAGTGCTGGTATGTAAAGGCAGCCCCTTTCAGGTACTTACCCAGCGATTTGGTGGAGAATTTTTCAACTGAGCAATTCTTTACTGGAAAATAGTCATTCAACGAAATCACCAGTTTTCATGAAAACTTACCTGTTCTGATTAAAGTTTACTCAGAAAGGAACTCTGAAGCACTAGATGAAATATGGGGACAAAGAAAGGGAAAGAGCCCTTGCAACATGTTGGTATTCAAAGCATTCCATTAGGAGGAAGAAAAGGTTTGGCTCAGTCTAGAGCAGAAGTTTGAGCATGAGTTTTCCTCCTCATGAGTGAGTCCAGTGACAACCATGAGATCTAGGAGAGCTCTTTTTCTGTGCTTTTCCCAAGGAAAGCAGCAATATATCTTGAGGATATGTCATACTGGAACTTCTTTTAAATCTCAGAGCTCCACGGGATAAGAGGATCATTTCCCAGGAGCGATATCTGATCTCTGGTAGTTTTCTTTTCACACTGCAGCATGAATGTCTCTTTGAGCAGGCACCCAAAAGCCACAAACAGCCCATTCCCATGCAAGAGCGTGCTAGCTGGGGGAGGCCACACAGACCCTCCTGAGGTGGGTGTCCCCAGGCCCCCACTACTCTCCAGATGCACACATAGTGACAGCAAATTTTCTGACAGCTCTACTTGCACAGTTTTGAGTGGCTGCAGGTCACGAGGGGCCAAGGAGGAAGAGTTTTAAGCTGTAGGCTGCATCTCAGCACAGGAGGCAGGGAAGATGCTTGTACTAACCCTGAGACAATGCAAAATTGTTCCAACTTTCCCAAACTAAGGAGGAAGTTTGGAGGGATGGTTTCTTGGTTCCACAAATGACCTGAGTTTTGAACTGCCCAGCTCTCTTGGTGGGCATCGTGAACTACACTCAGATGCAGATGAGATCAGCAGAAATGAGCCATTGGCATGTACAATGCCTCTCTCCTCCTGCTGAACGGCTGTTCCAGCAGGAAGGACCAGCTTAGGAAGGGACAGAGAGGCAGGAGCAAAGTCCAGGAGCAAAGGCCATACATATCCTCCAATGCACAGTTCATGGGAAATCCAGCAACAATTCAGGAGTAAAGGTTGAACCTTGGACTCCTTCAACAGCACAAGCTGTGAGCAGTGTCACAAGGATGACAGCCCATCCTCCTATGTCTGTGTGGCTGTTATTCCTTCACTTACCTGAAAAAAGTTTTAAGCAGCCCCTTGGTCAGACCATAGTGGTCTTCAGTTGATAAACAGAAAATGCAGAGATCCCACAAAAGAGCTAGAGATTTAAAACATTGAAAGCCAACTGGACTCAAATTCTTCATCTGCTTCCCCCCCAGGCATTTTGTTCTTCATCATGGTTCTTGTCTCAGTCACCCCAGAGATCCTGGACAATGCAGCTATGTCCTCCTACCACCTCTGTTGCCTTTGCTCAGGACTTTACTCCTTCTGCCTCACACCCTGCCACCTCCACCCACCTCCAAACACCCCAGTCTTGGTCATCCTTTCCAAGCTCCACTTCCCAGCAGAACAGCCCTCCCCAGCCACTGAATGTTATTTTCTCCCTAGAAAAACAATATCTTCTGCAAGTCCTTCCCATCTGAGTTTCTTCTCCATTGCTGCTTCCACACCTGAATTTTTCGCCTGTTTTGCCTCTGCCTGTGCTAAATTATACACTCTACTGTGAACAAGGACTCATTTTATTTGCTTTGCAAAACATCCACATACATGGATGGAGCTGTATAAATAATTAATACATGCCTTAATCTAAAGATTATGAAGAAGAAGGTGATGATTGCTGCAGAAATATTAATGTGAATGAAATAACTCAACCAGACTATAATTTTCTCTGGCGACCCATGAAAGAATTAACCCAAAGGAGGCCCCCTTAAGTACTTTTGCAGATAGCCCAATGAATTCCAGGTATGGCTTTGCTTTGCATTCTTCTTTTTCTTCTTTCTTCCAAGATGTATCCACCTATCTTATATGCAAGCATACACATATCCTTGCCTGTTCCTCTGTGGATAATTTCTCCAAGGCATTTCAAGCTGTGGCTCCTGCTAAATAGTGTAATTCTTTTCACAGTGCATGCAGGATAGTTGAAGAGCAGGAGGGGCAGTTACCTACATACCTTCTTGCAGAGATCTCAAGTTGTATGGTATATAGCTGTTGAAACAAGGACTCAGAGCTGCAAGCTGGGTGCAGAAACACTTGCTGGTCCTAAGTTCCTTATTTTCTAAATGTATCCTTAATGCTCAAGCTCAGTTCCCACTTGGAGGTAGGACAAGCAGACCAGCACAGGCAAGGTCTGTCAGCAAGCTGCACAGACCTCTCCAGGATAATTTGGTCAGCCTAGCATTTTGACCAAGTTAACGAATCTTGCAGAGGGACAGGACTCATTAACAAGCAGTAGCTTGGTGCCAGCAAAGCTACGCTGCTTCCCAGATCCCAAACTCAGTACTTCTGTACCAACCAGCTTATTTGGATTCAGCTCGGATCTGCCTGACCCTTGAAAGACTTGAGACACCTCAAGGGGGTGGGAGCTGTATGTGTATCAGAGTGCAGAGGTGGTTTGCCCCCAGCCAGAAAATCTCCAAGAACTTCCAGCATGACTGCTCAGCAACCACCAGTGGCAGGAGAAGTCCTAGCCTTGCTTTTTTCCTAGGGTCAGCCCTGTGTTTCTTTTGTAAAGCTTCCGTTTTCTCTGTCTCCTTCTCCAAGAAGCTGCAAGATCAAAGGCTGGATGGGCTGAGGGGACTGTAAAGAGGGAGGGGACACAGAAAGGAAGCACCTGTGGCTGGGGCAGGTGAGGCTGAATCCAGGCAGTCCAATGCAGCTGTGAGGGGAAAGGCCTCTTTTTGCACTTCTGTCTTTCTAGCAATGCCTTACAGGGGAAACGTAATTTTATAATGGCTGGAGATTTCCACTGCCAAAGAGGAATGAAGGAAAATTACTTAAAAGCCAGGAGCAGACTTGTACCAGACACCATGGTGGTAGCAGCAGCCGAGTGGCGGATGGATGCTTTCCACCCATGGAAAAGCCTTCACAAGGAGCAGGACAGAAGTGGTTTGGGTGCCTGAGATTTTATGCCTAGGATGAGATCTCAGTCCTATTAAGGACTGGGGAGAGTATACACAGCTGGATTAGGTGTCTCAGTGAGACACAGCTGTGTGTTGCCTGATGACAATGATGAAATGAAGGTGAAGCTGGCACAGAGAAGGGCCGAGTCTGAAACTCTTTCAGGCACCCCAGCACGGCCTGTGCTCCCATTTGCCTCTGGGTCCCATGTGAGCACATCACTGCCAGTTCCTGCTTTCTTTCCATCAGTGCCAGCTTATGCCCCATGGAATAGTCAAATGTGAAACTAGATACAATCAGGGACAACAGAGAATATTATAAAGCATGGGAGGCTGCTTCCAGCTGTGCTAAAATTCATTGATATGTTTTTTTCCATGTGAGACCTTCTACAAACTCTACACCATGTGCAGACGCATGGCATCCATACACCTTCCTGGGCAGAAGAGGGGAGCAGAGTTTGCTCTGGGAAGCAGGAACAGGCATCTGCCCACCTGCTGGGGACATCATCACTGCAAATCGGTCCCTTTCCTGCCCTTTGTGAGGATGGGGAGGAAGACCAGAGACCTCACAGTGTGGCTCCTGCAAGCCCTCATTTAACCGGGTGGCTGGTAACTCACCTTCTCCCTTCTAGCCCCCTTGAATCTCTCATTGCTGACCGCTTGCTTATTTTTCTCTCACAAGATTTTGATCTTCCTTCCAGATCTTTATAGAACTTTCCTCTGATGTCACAAAAACATCTCCAGTATTTTGAATACAATAAAACCCCTAAGTCTGCTGACTCTACTTGTTGCAGAAGACATTCAACTTCCATTGATTTCAGTGGGACCTGAGGTTATTCAGTGCTTTGCAAGATAAAACCTTAAAAGCAGGCTTAATCATAGTCCCTGAAGCTCAGCTTTCTCCTTTGGTTTACATCAAGTGATGAATACTGTTTGTTCTCTTTTTCTATAAATTTGCAAATCTTCACCAAAAATACTGATTTTCTTGCTAGTGTAATCTACCATGTTCCATTTATCAACCTATTAAAAAAAGATGGCTGCAGTAATTTCTTATATGGATTAGGTGTCTCAGATAATTCCCAGATACTGCTTTTCTGTTTCGCAGATTTCTGTGCTCACCTGCAAGCTCTGCCTTGATCCTTTTCTCTGCTTGGCTCCCGCACATAAAAAGGGAGACTCAATTGCCCAAACACACATTCCTCAGTAACAGTTTACATTAACGTCTCTCTGCTTATCCTGTAATTGCAGTGTATGTACTCTGGGTCTTTGCATTCATGTTTGTGGAAGTAGATGTATCTCATGTGTACCTGTTTTATCTATCATAACACCAAGAAAACAGAGACACTTTGAAGTACACATTTGGAAAGTGCGCAACCAAGCTGTTCATAAATATGCTGGTTAATCACTTCATCCATGGGTGAAAAAGGCTGCCTTAGTCCTGAGAAATGTTGGGTGTACAGGGCATTCTGTGTTACTACTTTTCAAGATCCAGAAGGCAGATTAAGCTGTGAAGATTGTTCTTACTTTTAATTTTTGGCCTTTTGGTTTACAATCAATGCCAGTGTTTGGGATACAGAAGAGTCACCAGCAGTAATGGTTTCTGATCACACAATTAAATTCTCATGACTACACAATAACTGTACCATGTTGCAGTTTCAATTAACATGATGGTCTCTGTCTCCAATCCAAATATGTTGTCTAAACAGTGATGCATTAAGTTAACTGAATAAATAAATAATGGCATTAAATAACTGCTAGGGTGAATAAAATACCTTTTAAATTAAATGAGAGGATCGATGTTAACTATGTGCTTGGCTATAGTGTGCTTTGCAGCATGCCTATAGAACAGTTTAGGATAGAAACGTTCAATCCTGCAATGTGCTACATGTTCTGGACAGTCTCCAGAAAAGCCTTAAGTGCAGTCTTGATTTCAACCAAATTAATAGGCCCCCCCAAAAATATAGCTATGTATGCACTCGTAAGGATGAAGGCCATGGTTTCCACAACATTGCAGGATCCAGCCCTTGGCAAGGAGAAATTCAATATGCAGCAGTAAGCACTGCAGGCTAACATCATGGGGAACCAGGGAGCGGGAGGGAGGGAGGGACCTGCTCCCAGAAACAGCCTGTGCGCAGGCTCCTGTTGAAGTCAGTGATTCAGGATCAGATCAAAAGGGATTTAAGCTATAGCTGAAAAACAGATGGGGAGTTGGTGAGGTGGAAAGAGAGAGAGAGCAATTAATCCAGACAGCTGGCATGGCAGCGAGGTGGGCCTGACCACCAGCAGTGGAAGGGAGAGAGGGAGAGCCAAGGGATGGCTGGTGTGGGAGGTGCTGGGCAGCATGGATGGGCTTGCACAAGTGCCCAGGGTACAGACACAAGAGGCTTCAGAACACAATTCTTAGAGTAGAAAATGAAATTGCTAAAGCTCATACTAATTCTGAAAACCTTCTTGCACTGGCAGTGGGAACCTCAGATGTCAGTGATCCCCCTAATGAATGTGGGGACCCCCTATTTGAGTGAGCAGGGACAGACCCAGCAGCATCCGCAGCAGCCTGGCATTTGTGGGCCTCTGGAAAAGTGCCCGGGGAGGAGTAGGAGTTATAAATGCATGAAGTGTCCAATGTTCAAATGAGTGATCAGCAGGGCACACATCAAAGCCAGGGAGCTGGACCTGCAGAAAGGCAACTTGCCTTGCAGAAAACAAGATGTCAATCAGAGCATCCTCCTGTCACCTGTGTGCTGGGCCTTGCATAAGGGCCACTGACACTGTTGTAGGGACATACAAGCAGAACATATGTTAAGTCTGTGCTGACTTGGGGATATGAAACATTGTGAGCAAAATCATATGCAAGAACCTCTCTGCCCATAGGGAGCTGCCTGGTGCACCAGGAAGCCTGTGGGCTTTCCTGGCCTTCTTGGGATAAGCTTTACCTTCTGACACCCATAGGTTTTTATACAGTAGAGTTTTAGCCATCACTTTCATAAAACAGTCTGGGGCTCTGCTGGTTATGGAGAAAAGCTTGAAAACTCTAAATCAAGAGCTTCAGAATCCCAATCAAAAAATGACAATATTTACTTGTATTTGATGACATTATGGGACTTGTAGTGGTTTGGGAGTGCTGGGGATAGGTGATACAGCAGTAGGCAGGAGGCTGAACCACAACCTCCTACTGCAAGCGTGTGGGCAGCACAGCTGCTGTCCAGGGATGGTGCCTGGTCATCTGTGCACAACATGAGTCTGCAAAGCAGCTCCTGTCTTTGGCTGTCCTGGGCAACAGAGAAAGCACTGATTAATCATGTTTTAGTGGGTGGAATGACAGTTTCCGCTATTTGGTAAATACTAACTTCAGTCAGTGCGGACTTTACTAGTATTTCTTTTTTTTTCCTCCCTCTCTTTTTAATCAGGAATGCACGTGCTATACAGTTAGGCTGTATTCGATATCAAAGGCCCTGAAGAGTGGAGAATGCTTTCTGAAGACTTATGAATCCCTTTTGAAGGGGACCCTGTGATGTGGTTGCCTGCGGTAGCGAAGACTGGATTCAGTGACCTTAGAGGTCCCCTCTGGCCATATCTATTCCTTCCTCCCTCCACACAGCTTCATTGTGGGGTATTTTATTTTTAAACACAAATTCTTAAGAAGTTTTAGTGCAGCACTTAAAAGCTGCTGAAAAATCTATGAAACCACAGATTGTGATCTAATTTGTGAAGTGGACTTCAAAATATGCGCATTCCATCATCTGATCTACTAAAACAACTCGGCTAATTCCAGTCCTTCAGCAATAGCAGCAGAGCACTATGACACTGTAAGAGCATTAAAAGGTATCTTCTTGCCTAATAAAATGATGTGCCAAAGCTAAGGAGAATCAGGAGACAACAGTACCATGAGGATGCAGTTAAGCATGACTTCACCTCTGTAGTACTTATCACCGCAACGCTATAACGCATTTTAGCTCAGAAATTTCAGCAAAACCAAACTAAACTACCTCTTCAAGCTTCTGGTTTCATATGGCTGCTTTTGATAAAATTCTCTAGAATTTCAGGGTCCGAACACAGCTAATTCCGTTCTAACTAAGGTATTTACTGGCTGAAACTCGCCATATGAATGATTGGTTACATGTTATTTTAGCAGTCTGCAGTAAAAATAATTTTTTGGAAATAAATTAAACAAAACAAACCCCATGAGTCTAAATTATTAATGGTTTATGCCAGTACCTTTGCTGAAAGCAGTACAATTAATCCAATTTTCAGCAGTTGTATGGTGCGAAGTAAAGCATGTATTCTAAGCTGTTAAATCCTTTTTAGTAGTATAAAAATTAAACTTAAGCAAATTTTCTTTTGTGCTGCTACATTGTAGAAATGTTTATTTTAAATTAAGGCAGCTAAACTCAACATCGGAGGTTTTTTGATATGTAACTTAATTCTAATAAATTATAATGGCTGTTACTTTTCATACGTAGCATGTGGAACTTGTTAATTAAAAGCTACTTCCTTGTGTTAGGTCTTGATCACGTGCCAGCATCTCATACTTAATATGCTATTAAAATCACTCTTTGACAGCCCAGACCTGGGAGGCGCTGAATACCATCAACTCCCAGTGAACTTTCTAGGTTGCTTTGCAGTTTGGAGGTTTTCCATGGGTTAAAAGTCAGGCTGGACTGTTGTGATTGTCCCAGCTGGATGAACTCTACCCCCTGGCTCTGCATAACCCCAGAGGCTTCAAGTCCAGGGCTGTTCCCTCACCAAATTAAACTTTGAGTAGTTAGGAGTGGTGTAGAGTGTAGAGTACACACGTGTTAGCCACACTTACCTGATGGCCCAC
>VZTL01097895.1:2500-12910 GCA_013400535.1 Scopus umbretta | reverse complement strand
AAAAAAAAAAAAAAGAGACAAAAGAGAGTCCCTGTCAAATTTACCAAAACAAGCAGATGTTAAAATTGCAAAAGTTTGAAGAAACAAATCCTGTTCTTAATTTCATACAAAGCACCTTTTGCAAAAAGCATACAGTAATCAGAGAGGCAAACACAAAAGATCCAGTCGCTCACACAGACCTGCCCTTCATGACAGCTCTGCTGTAGGACCCGAATGCCAACCCACCGCTCCTGTCCGTGGGAGCCCCCGCGGGCTCCTGTGGGATCCTCAGCCTGCCGGGCACCAGGCTGTGGCACCACAGGGCTACCATGGCCGGGGGTCCCATGCCATGCGTGCCTGACTGCTCCATCAGGCATTTTTTTGCTGGAGGTGTCACTTTTTTGACATTGGGGTCTTGACTCCTATACCTGTGTCCATGGTATTTTGCAGTTAGTGGTGCCCATAACATATTTTGTCCACCAGTTTCTGTACGTCTTGACCTCAGAAGCTGTTCTGGCTGTACCTTGGATCAGGCTAACGCTGCCCAAGCCCAGCAAGCAGAGCAGTGATGTGTTTGTAGCTGTAGCTGTCTCAAAGTGAAGTGTTGATGGAAGAAGTTTTAAGGCAACTAAATCACCCGAACAGTAATGAAGAACTATGAATAGGTAGCATTTACCCACAAGCTCTAATGTCATATAAGTAATCTAATATTGATATTATATAGTGTCTCATTTTAAATCCTCTTGGTACCAAAGGTCTAGAAGGCGAATAATGCGACAAGTTTTCCTGAAGAGTAACTGGGAAGACCTGGTGAGCTGTTGTCCATAGCCCTGGTGTCCACATCAGCCAACCTGGTAGAAATTATCACAACACTTAGGACTATCGACCAGCTGGAGAATTGGGACAAATGGAGAAAAAGCCAAGATGGCATTGGAGAAGGGCATGCTTTGCTCTTTGGGTTTCTTTTGGAGAAGTTGACAAGCGCGCAATGGGGAGGTGTTGGGCAAAGTCTTCAGCAAAGTCTTCAGCAAAGTCTTTAAGAAGGAAACTGGCCCAGCTGGAGACAGTGGCTCCATGTGGCACGGCTAAAGTACAGTATCAAGGAATGAAAATAAATTGCTGGTTTTCAGAGGGGAGATTCATGGGATCTGTGCTGGAGCCAGTGCTGGAAGAGGGGACAGTAAATGACCCAGAAAAGGGGTGAGATGGCAAAGTTTGTTGATAGCACACTGTAATCTGTCTTTCTAAAGGCAGGGACAGCTGCAAAAGTCACAGAGTTATCTCACTGGCGTGAGGGGCTGGGCAAAGGCAGATGACTTTCAAGGTAGATGAATGTAAAATCTTGAACCCTGTGTGGGGTGTAGAACTGGAAATCTCATCTTTACGTGCACGGAGGACTCTGTACTGAGGGCCAGCACCCAGGAGTAAAAACTGAGGGCTGCAATAAGTAACTCTATGGAAACACTAGCTCAACATGTAGCAGTGGCCTAAAAACAAACCAAACACTGGGAATTATTAGGGGAAAACTAGGGACCAAAGAAAGAGCATCGTGCTGCTGTAGACATCTGCATAGGAGCTCTATCCTGAATCCTGCATTATTCTGTCCCTACCCCATGACACAAAAATGGTGATAGAAATAAGAAAGGCCTGGAGCAGGGCCCCAGGGCTGAGCAAGGATAAAGGCAGGATTTCCCGGGTTAAGGCTTTTCAGCCTGGAAAAGAGATGTTTGAGGAGGGATACAACGGAACCCTATGAAATGGGGACAATGAACAAGGATTTGCTGCTGATCGTTTCTCACCATACAGGAATAAGGGGTGTGAAGGGGAAGCGGCAGGCAGTAGGTTGAAGCCAAGCAGTAAGGAGGGTTGGTCTCACGTGCGTAGTTAAACAGGAGATATCTTTCACCGATATTGTGAAAGCTAAAATTTACATGGGTTCAAAAAGTTACCGGACAAATTAATGGCAGAAAAATCCATCATACATCCATACATAGACATTATTTCTGGCTCTGAAAGATCTTCAGCCATAAATTACTGGAGGTTAATAGAGTATTTGATGAAGTATCATTGTTCACTTGCTCTGTTCTTATGCTCTTCAGTGGGTGTTTGCCATTGCTCTCTCCCAGAGATGAGCCACTATAGCTATTTTTATGCTCTTAACATGTTCTTTTCACAGTTGGAGATGTATCTAATGTTCAGCATAAATCAAACGTTCTCATTTGATGAGACTTGTCTTGGCCTTCTTGAATCCTGTGGCTACACTCCCATTTGTTTCAATGGGGTCTCAATTGTACCTGTTGCACTCAAATGCAAACACATAACCAAACGCTCCTGATGCCATGCTCCTCTGGGCTTTCCCTGCCCTGAATGGTAATGGCAACCCTTTCCGGCACCCTGCTGTCCATCCCAGTTCATGGACTATTTCCATAAATGGGTTCCTCTTATCAGCTTCTTTGAAAAAATTATCATTGGTTAGGCAACGTCCCCTGCACATGTGAGCCCTCAGCTGCCCCACAGGGTGATGCTATCTCTGCATGGAAAGCTGGATGAAGGCGCTCAGGCTTTTGGGAGTCTTGTGCTAATTCTCTGCATGTTAATGGGAAACTGGCCATAAGACCAGGTTTGATAAATTTCAGTGACAACAGTTTAGACCTGACTGTCCCCCAGTTTAGACTGGACTTTACACTGCCATATAAGTGGAGCAACGGTGGTTTCTTGTCAGTGAGAGGGTGTGCTGGACCCGACTCATGGATGCCTGCAGGGTCTACAGCAGGTCCAGTTCCACAACCTGCTGCATCCCCTTCTGGATTTGGCTGCCTCTGTTATGGGGCAGGGAGGGATGTCCTGAAAGCACATGAACCCACCGAGCTCCCTGTCAGCAGTGCTGTGGGCTCTGGGGCAGTTCTGGAGGTCTCATGCACCCTGGGGTTCCTGGCTGGGCAGAGTCATCACCCTGACCCTGTCCTAGGCAAAGGCCAGAGGGACAATAGCTTTGCATAGGAACATCTGCATATGAAAGGTCGGGCATGCTGTCCTTTTTAAATTGAATCAGCACTTCTCACTTTGAGAGGGGTTGTTTTATTACAGAGTCGCAGAACAGGGGTCACTTTTTACTTTGTATTTCCCTGACTTTTGTTCAGTTTTTAAAAAGAATAAAGCTAAAACCCCACTTGTTCTGATTATTTGATATTGCCCAAAACCCTTGCCTCCTGAGCAGAGGAAAGCTACTTATTTTTGCAAAGGTGTCTATGCAGTTGTATACTGTACCCTTCCCCTCTGCTGATGGAAAAAACCTCCCTGGGTGTCTCCCTGATCATGGCAAAGCTGTCCTGCAGGTGCAGAAAGCCGCTCCAGATGTGTGCGAGGAGGCAGGCTGGCTACAAACCCAGTGGGAGCTGGTTTGTTTATTGTGCGTGAGAATCACAAGCAACTAAACTAAAGGGAGAAAGTTTGAAATGGTGGTTGTCAGATAGTATCACCCTCACACCCTCTGCTGAATGTTAATAAGTGTAAGTAAACACAAGAAGTCTCTGCCTGTTTATTTATCTTGGATTAGGTCAGTGGCTGAAAATACACAGTTTTGCTTTTTCAGATAAAATAATTCTTTTCAGATAGAAAATGCTGGGTTTGTAATTCATGATTTTCCCTTTTTAGATGTATGGCGAGAAATGTAACTGCAGAGTCTTAGTGATGCAGGTAAAGCTTGGTTGTTTTTAAATAATATTCTGCCGATAAGAAGATATTTAAAATATGCTTTGAAAATAGCCATCAGCAGAGTATTTTGGAAAAAAACCACAGTAGAAGATTCAGGGCTGTTTACTGTACTCTTGCCGGCCACTTGCTGAACTGATTATTCTCCTATTGGGCAGGAATGCTTACAGTGTTATTTAAATCGGATTAAAAGTAAAAGTGGTTTAGGTAGTGTAGGAGTCTGTCTCACTCCTGTTTCTTAAGGGAGAGAGATGAAAATTTCAGAAATCAATGATTTAATGAGGATCGCTGAGGTCTTAGGTAATTGCAGTTTTCCTTCCCTGTGTCCTCATGCTTTCTGTGCCTCAAAAGAACAAAAAAAAATGTTATTACTGTGTTTTTGAAAACGAACCATTGGCTGCTATCGTGTCATCGTGAGGAGGGGATGGGTCCCTGTTGGTAATTACTACAGTGGAGAGACTGGAAATATCTGCATGGCT
This sequence comes from Scopus umbretta, assembly GCA_013400535.1. Taxonomy (NCBI): domain Eukaryota; kingdom Metazoa; phylum Chordata; class Aves; order Pelecaniformes; family Scopidae; genus Scopus; species Scopus umbretta. Next base: position 8,741 of record VZTL01097895.1, on the reverse strand, counting down.
GATTGACAGCTTCGGCTAAGCAAACAGACCCTTCGGCAGTCGCTCGCAGTCTGGACTGGGGCTGGGCTTGGCTGCAGTTTGGCAGCAAAAGCCAGGAGGCCGTGGAAAATGGCACTGTTAAACCAGCCAGCAATCTGTGGGGTCTTCAGAACCTTATCATCCATGCGAGTCAACAACTGTGCTAAATTGAAATTGTAGAGTTGATTAAACGACGTATTTAAGGCCCCATAAAAGAAAGCAAGCAAGCCAGGAAGGGAGCAGTGCGAGCGCGGCGCGGGGGGAGCAGCAGTGTTGGGAGGGTTTATCTCACCACGAGCAGCAGGCTCAGCCACTGATCTAATCAAATTATTCAGCATTAAAAAACTGCCAAGGCATTCCAGTGCTGCAGCTTCCAGAGGCCCAGCTGGGATCAAATGCTAATCAACATCTCCACGATATTTATTCCCACTGTCAGTCTGGTACGTGTTTGTTTTCCGAGCACTGCATACTAAACTGAAAGATCAAGATGAATCGGTGGAGACGGGAGATGATGAGCAGCCAGGCTAAACATAGAAAAAATACCGGCTATCGGGAAACGGGGACGGCAGGAGATGGCTGGAGGAAGATGCGCAGCCCTTGCTGGCGGAGGGGCCGGTGACCCCCAGCCATGGCGCAGTGCAGCCAGGATGCACCCACCGCTGGCGGGGAGGACCAAGGGCAGCGGGGCAGCACGCCTCGTCCCCTCATGCCACCGCCTCGCGCCCATCGGACCCCGGTGCCACTGTTGCACCAAATCCCCTTTTGTCCTTGCAGCCTCGCCGGGCCGGTTCTGCACCGGCTCCTCCGCACAGCGGGAAGGACGGCTCCCAGTGGCACGGGGACGGCTGCACCAGGCAGTGGCCCTCGGGACTGCTGAAGGCCGCGTGCAACCGGCGAGGTCCTCCTTAAGCACTAGCCACCGGAGCGCTAGGAGACTAATTAATTTCCTTTTTGTTTTTCAGAGTTTCATTTTTAAATTACAGTCTTCCCTCCTCTCTAATAAATACTCAACAATTAAAGCTTTTTTTTCCCCGACATGCGATTCCAACATCTCAGTGTCCCACCCTCCTGTCACCTTCCCTGCCATAAACAGATTCGTAAAAACTGCTTTTGACGCCCCAGCTGCCATTAGCCACTTAAAATCCCATAATTATCATCCTATCATGGGCCTGTTAACGAGCAGTAAAAATAAGGCCATTGAATATGGTAATTTATTCGTAAATTAGCCTAATGAGAATAGGTTTCAGACACTGTTTACTTTCTAGCTGCCTGTTTCAGTGCAGTGCAGGCTGGCTGCGCTGGGATGGCAAAGCTGTTTGTCAGTACGGGAGCCTCTGCCTGGGTGGCAGGCGCAGATCCCGCACTGGCGGGGAGAGCTCTTACTCCAACGCCAGCCCCACTCCAGCCCCAGGCTTCCTGCACAGACTTCCCGTGGCTCTCCTGCTCTTCCAACAGCGGCACCACCGCCCGTGTCCCCACCGCCGGCACCGAGCGCCGTACCGCAGCAGCGCCGTGGGGATGCCCTGGGCGCCGCCTGCACCGACGCGGCCCTGCACGCAGATGCTGCTGGTGCTGACGATTCCTCTCTGCTTATAGCACTAAGGCTGGGAACTGCGCTCGCTGCCGGAAAACTGCACTGTCGGCTCCCCAGGAGACCTCCCAGCCTTGTCTGTGTCGTCGTCTTTTGCTTCCTCAGCCTCTTAATTTATGGAGGTTAAAGATACGCCACCTGAAAAGCGTGAGCCAGCTCAAAGCAGCAAACACTGTCTCGTCACAGAGCAGTTTTCTGCAGACCGTCATGGCCTGTCCCTGCATTTTCTAGAGCTGGGTAAAAATACCAGAATAAATGCAACGGAACAGTGTTGTGCGATACCCTTGTAATGCAAAATAATAACTTGTCAGGGTCCAGCTTTAAGAAAGCAAAGGGAGGCAGCAGTGGGAGGAAGCCTCAGCACCGAGAAAATGAATTAAAGGGAGAAATCTGCGGGTGCTCTTGGAAAGCAGGGAAGGCTGTGACGGGGTGCCTCACCCCGGGCGAGGGGATGCTCCCTGATGAGTTTCGGCAGGGTTCCCCAAGCAGCTTCTTAGGCCAAGGTGAGCAGCATCAAGGACCTGGCCACTGGAAGGTAATGTCACCCACTGCCTTGGGGACAGCCAGGCAAAGCCCAGAGGCGTGCTGTTCGCTCTGCTCTCTGCTCAAGGGATACCTCTCCCAAGAGCTGCCCCAGGGAGGCTGGCACCCACAGTGGATGCAGCAATCCCTCCCGCAGGCTCCTCTCTGCATCCCCTGGCCCCTCCAGGTGCCAGTTCAGCCAGGGTATTGCTGCACACCAGTGAGAGCAGCAGCGGTCCCCATGCCATGCCCACCTCAGTGCCGTGTGGATCCAGCCCATGTTTGCATCCCCTCTCTTCTGCTCAGAAAGCTGGAGGTTTAACCAGAGCTCGTCTGGCTGTGCTGGAGGAGAATAACTCCTGCAGAGCAACCTGCCCGCCTCACTCGGGGCTCCTGCCTGGAGCAGCAGCAGGCAGGACATGTCTGGTCCCATTTCTCCAGGTATCTTTGAGTGCTAATTCCCAGTAAATAAAGAAAAGGAGCTAATAAATATGCTTTTTGGTGACCAACCACTGGCTGAAGATACCGCCTGGTCCTCCAAATTAAAATGCCATCAATCGGGCTAGAAGAAGGAAGAATAGACCCAAACTGACTCTTCTTTGAATACAGAACTGATGAGTCTAAGCACTCCGGCACCTGGGTGGCTTATTTTTTCCAAGCTCCATCACTGCAAACAGTTATTCTCAGGCAGTGGAGTGGTAATAAACCCCCGAATGAATGAGGATGAGAGGTCCTTTCAGGGAAGAGGTGAAGAGCTCTTGACTATGAGCCTTTCACCCTCTAGAGTATTTTCATTCCTAGGCTGGCTAAAAGCCAGGAAATAAATCTGCAGGGCCAGAGCTCCTCGGCTCAGTCGCTGAGCTGGAGCCTGGAGCACCCTCGGCACTGCCACCCACTCCTTCTCCTGGTCCCCTGGGGAGGAGGCTCAGACCTGCCCCTCCGCAGCTCGCTTCCACTCTGCCGCCTCCTGCAAAGGGCCGCCCTGTGCGGGGGGTGTTGGGACTCTAGAGATGAGGCGCAGGAGAAGCCTCTTGCAAATTAGTAATAGCTCGACGTGCCCCCGCGGAGGAAGGAGTCAAGTGCATGCACACATCAGCCCCTCAACGGCAGGGGAAGCCTTGCTCTGCTGAGCCTAGTCCTGCAAAGGAGCAGTCCCTCGTGTGACTGTAAAATTGGGTGAATTCGCCAATCCTGGCTTCTGACTGTCTCACCCCAATTCTTCCACTGAGGTTTTTACCTGGGAGTAGGTGGGCAGCCTGGGCATCTGTGGCACATCTGAAGTGAGTGCACTGGCTTGGGAGAAACCCGTGCTCATCCGGAGGCTGCTGCCCCCAGGAGAGGCAGAGCCGGTACACAGGGCTGTGCTGGAGCTTCCCGTGCCGTGGGGCAGCAGAGCCTTGCCTCCGGTTCACCGTCTGGCAAAGATGCTGCCAATAACCCCTGACTTGCAGGGAAGTGATTGGCCAGCAGTGAGGGTCTGAATGGACATGAACGTCAAGGACACTTTTCAGGATCCTGCACATTGGTAAAAGCACCTGCACCCCTGGGTGACCCCCTTCCTCCAAGCAGTGGGTCCTTCCCAAAAGAGCCCTCTTTTGGCCCAAAGCAAGGGCAGTCACAGACGTTGGCACCGGCTGCACGTGAAGTGCCTGTGATGGGGACCCCGCAGTGCCCGGCTCTGGATGGATCCCTGGGGACCAGCCTCTCCCACACTGCCAGCGCCAGCCCCTGCTCCCGTGTGCCAATCACTATGAAAATCAGATGCTCTGGGAGCAGGAGACTGTTGTCACAGCAAAAGTCCGTTCCTACCGAGAGTCCTGACTGGTTTCCAGTGCCCGATTTCCATGTGGTAGGAGGAGCGAGGTAATAGCAAAGTCTTCGTCATGGTCCCAGCTGTGCTGCCTCTGACTGCTCCTTTTTGCCAGACGGTAGCTCCCGTAATCACACTCCACGGTGGCTGTACTCCTGCCTTTCCATCTCCTAATTTAATTACAACTTGTTTCTTTACTAATTATAATGCTCAAATCATAGAAGAGCTTAAGGCCACTGTAGCAGGGAGGCTGGTGGCTGTCTCCTTTTTGCTAGGATGGCCCCATTATAATTTCGCTTCCTTCTGATGGAGATTACAAACACTTTGTGTCAAACCACTTCCCAGCAGTTCTCACAGTGTGAAAACGATTGAGGTCAGGAGATGCACACAACCTACCCATCAACTCAAGTATATTCCTCAAACACTGACACGCAGTGGAACTGCAGGGAGGTCACCTCTGTAAGAAACAATCCTTCCAGCCGCTGAGCAAGTACCAAATTGCAGTGTTGGAAAATAATCATGTGGAACACATTGAAAATAGCTCCCTAGGTAATAAATGGTTAACAAAAGCAGCCACTTCCATCCAGCATAAATAGGAACATAATGATTGTAAATAAGTTAACCTATTAGTGTGTTGTAATAAAAGCAGCACATCCCATAGCTAGGCACGAAGGACACTCTAACATTTGACTCTCAGAAGAGCCCCGTCTGGAGAAGATGTGGAGGACATGAAAGGCTCAGCAGGGGTAGGTGCAGCCTCCAAACACTGCAGAGCGAGTGCTGGAGAGCAGCAGTTGTCTGCTGGATTGGAAAACCCGTGCGGTGCGGGCTCTCCCCTTCCCCTCTTCCCTCCTCACGCATCCTCGCATTTGCAATTTCGATTTGAATAGAGATCAGATTAGGTATGAGACGTTCTTTTTGTGGTTTCCCACAATTCTCATGTCTTTCCCATGAACATTCATGGCTGCTCTGGTACAGGGCAGCAAACTGCAACCACGTGGATATGTAGTTCATCAGCGAGACACAGAAAGACCATCTTCAGCTGTTGAATTTATTACAAACTTGTTCCTTGTTACCAAAAGCCTTGCATGGGTTCAGGAAATCATCTCTCACAGACACAGGTACACGCACATGTGAGTGCTACCCCTCCACCTCTTGGACAATTTAAACTCACCAGATAGAAAGACTTTAAGGAATGGGATAAAAAGGCTTTTGACGTAACCTGCCCTGAGCATTCAGAGAAACAAGACATCTTACAAAACAAGGAGAGTTTTTGTTTGTTTATAAACGGTCAAACAAGAGGAGAGATATTTAGGAGAGCTCTGGTTTCAGTGGTGGCCAGAGCAATGGGCAATGAGACACCAGCTGCTCCCAGCCTATTCCCTTTCTGCCCCCACAGTGCTGGGGGGGCTGCAGGCAGCCCAGCCCCGGCCCCTCGGGAAGGCGGGGGGGCTCTCCATAGGGAAGGCAGGGGCTCTCCATCAGGAAGGTGGGGGGGTCCCGCTCCCTGCCCGCCGCCGGTCCTTTGTGGAGCCACGTCTCCCCAGGGAGGAGCAGTGGCATGCTTCACAGCTCGGAGCTTGGCGGTGATCCAGCCCCAAATGAATGCATGCAAATAAATGGATCTTAGATCGTTTACTGATCACATATGGGCCTATTTGCAAGTTTGTAGCAGAACTCGCATATTTTGTAGATTTGGGGGATGCTTTTCTGCTTCCAGGCAATTTTTTCATCTCTCTGGTTATCAACCATTAAACCAGTTCTAGAAAAGGCGGGGAAGCCAGTCGCGTACTTTTGTCACAGCGCGCCTGTCTGGTGTCCCAGCACCCCTTTGTGAAGGGGGATTCGCCAGGGCAGCCAACACCGGACTTAGGCAACTCCCAGCCACAGCTCGCTAAAGTTGTTCCATTTGAAAAAAAAAAAAATATTTTTTCCCCCTGGTTTTTTGTGTTAAATGTCTGTATTTTCTTCAGCCCTTTTACAAAGCAGAGGCCGGTACCCAAAGCGCAGCGCAGGGACGAAGGGGCAGCTGAGCGCCGCTGAGGCAGGGATGCTTTCGTCCCCCCTCCCTCCCGCTCCCGTCCCTCCTGGCAGTGGGTGGGCAGTTTCTGAAAAGCTGTTTGAAGAAAGTCTTGAGTCGCCCCTGCTCATTCCAGACTCTTGCCAAAATTAACAGATTTATGGCACAATGCTTAGTTTGAATCAACTTTTAAAAATGTAATTTACAAGAGAGACATTTTTTCCCCGCTCAGACACGTTATTTGCCCATTAATATGCACCACAATTTCAGATGCCTAATG
>VZTL01097889.1:0-11662 GCA_013400535.1 Scopus umbretta | reverse complement strand
TTTTGTTTTGTTTTGTTTTGGCCTGAGTGGAAAGTCATTCAAGGAGTCAATGTGCTCATCTCAGAGAGGAGAGGGATACCTTAGACCCTGTCAATGCATTTGCTTGGGGTTGTTTATGGCTATCATCACCTTGTGTGCGTATCCAGCTCAACAAGGTATGAGCCATTTTGGGGGGAAAGGTGTTACTGAAGAACAATTTCAGATAAGACTGTTAGTATCCAAAACGGTTTGTTTTAGTAATAGTAACTACGGCTGCTGTACAAGTTCAGATAAGACCAAGATTTTTTCTCTCAGCACTGCATTGCACAATAATAGACCTTTTTAAAGGATTGTTTCTTCTTCTAAAACAGAATTCACTTAATATTTTAGAAACTGGTCACTGGGCTATTGGTGCACTTTGATGCCCTAGTATTTCTAATTTAAAATTAATTTTTCTCCCTATTAATTTTTAGGAGACATTTTACATTTCTATTTTAAATGCCTATTAAATGCTTATTTAATCTCTCTTTTAATTTCTTATTAAAAGAGAGATAAAAGATAGTAAATCTGCATCTTCATCCTCCCTTTAAAATTTCCTAATGACCCTGATATTCTTAATTAGAGTTTACCTCAAAGGTGGAAGAACCGGTAAAAGATTTGTTGATTGGAGACACAAATGCTATTGCTAATAATGTGGTAGTGTTGTAGCTGTTGTGCCTGTGTGAGGCTTATGTGCCTGAGAGAAAATAAATATTTATTCCAAGTATATCTGTTAATCTAAGAAATGTTATTAAGTCTCTTTACACTTATCATCTAAGTAGAGCTTTGCATATTTTTTTTTTTCTAAAGGTTATACTTCAGATTTGGAAGAATGAGTAAAATCAGACATTCCGTGAAAAAAACAGGCTAACATTTATTGTAGTCCATAAAATTAAAAAAGTAAATCACAGTTTAGGCTTAGCCTTTACGCTGTCAATACTGGTGGAAAGGTAGCTGAGTAGTTCTTGTTGAATGAGATTTTTCTCTAATGTTTAAGCCACCAATAAAACCCCCAGTTAAGCCCTTCATAGGAAACTTAAGAATTGACTGATGGGAGTCACATGGTTAAATCAGTGCTTGTTATTCATAATTTATTCAATGGTTGATGGAAAAAAATTGTCCAATTATTTGACAAATACTGCTTGGCAAGATGATTTACAGAGAATAATGCAAGTATTTGTTGAAGAATTTAAAGTGACAAAAAATGCCAAAATTACGGCCTTTATTCTCAATGCAGTGATTAGAGCTGATTGAATGATATTCAGACAGTTTGACTAATTTTGAATAGTCCTTACACAGGCAATATTCCCATTGACTTCAGCTGGAATTTTGCCAGAGTAAGGACTACAGGATTGGGCCTTTGAGTGTAAATGTCTTGAAAGGGTCCCTTTATAAAGCAGCAGCTTAAATTCTGAACTGCAGTGAAAACCCATTTTCACTTTTCTCTGCTACTTTGCCTGCTCTGTGGAATTGCTCTGTATGAATGTTAATCCCATTCCCTCTTTATCAGTAGAGGGTGCTATGGGAGTTTTGTGCTCTCCAGTAGCCTTTTGTTTATGCACAGTTCAATCTAATTTAAGTTGAACTGACCATTTCAATGGGAGTCAAGTGTGTATTTAAATGGTGTGTGGGAGAGCCATAATTTAATGGCAAACCGTTTCCTTAATTGATTCAAGTTAAAGAAGGGAGACATTTTAAAGTGGATAGTTTCAGATTCCTGGCCTCTACCCCCATACCCTCCTAAATGGGTCACTGAACATGGTCTTATACCCTTACATGACAAATGATAGCGTTTTCACGTAGTTTTGAAAGGCAGATTCAGTATTCCAAGTTGCTAGAAATGTATAATGAACTAATATTTTTGAATATGAAGTTCAGTGACTTTTTAAGGTTCCAGATTTTTTTAACATTAGTAGGACCTGAATACAAAAAGGTGTTTACAATCCCTGACATGGAAATACTCAAAAGTGGAAAAATGGGTTTTGGTAAGCCAGTATATCGTATGCTTTGTTACAAGAGTGTTAAGGTTGTAAAGTCAAGTGTAGAGAAAACAGAAAATACATAGGCAATCTTAATTCTGGTAATTTTTCTGATTGTTATCCACATCCTGACAGGGATATTAAATTACATGAGTGCATAGCTACTTTTTTCTATGAGATGTCTGCGCCTTTAACATATACAATAGACACCACTGAATAGGAGCTTTATGAAATGTTTCTTTTTATCTGAATTGCTCAGTGTATGCCACTGAGTTATTTGCTGCACACCATTCTGTCCAGCATTGAATGCATGATTATCGACTTCCTCAAGTACCTTCCTATAGTGCTACCATAAGAGGGTAGTTTATTAATCCTTTGATTAATCACTGTTTAATGTATTTTTGCTATTTAACACACAGGGACAGGGAAAAAGGGTGAAATGTGAGGTAAAAGTGATCACTAATTTTGTCAATCCAATTTGAGATGCCTTAAACCTGATACCTTTCAGAATACTTCGCACTTCTTGTAGTGAAAGCAGATTTGTAGCTGATTCCTCCTGCCATTCTGAATTCTTAGCCCTTTCATAAATCAGATGCTGTGATCTCAGAAAATCTGGATCTTCAGCAAGTAAGGGCCAGACAGTCAGAGTTCAGCAGTGAAAAGTTCAGGGTGATCTTTTCAGCATCATATAGGCTGTGGTCAAAGCTGAGCAGACTCTAGTACTTGAGGATGACATTTTTTAACCTGAAGACCATGTTTTTTCCTTTCCTCATGCACTGCTTGTCTTTCAACTCCTGCTGTAAATGAGAGAGGATCTTAAAGATGGCAGTCTCATTTCCTGCATAGCTGTGATGGGTTCCCAGACTATTGGCCTCTTGGTACACTGAATGAAATGGCTTCATGTGGATGAACACCCAATATTTAAAAACAACCGAGGTGCTGAAGTAAAGTTATTGAGGGATTAATACTTATAGTGTCATCCTGTGGAGGGAAATAGAACTTCAGAATTGTTGGAAAGGTGGTTGTAAAGCTGCCTAGATACACACTGATTGTCTGAGATGCTGGCAAGGCCAAAATCCTTGGATGCACTGGACACCCTGCTGCCATTTGTTGTTCTTCATTATGTGGCCCAGCTTCTGCTGTGTACTTTGTAATTAAGCTGCATTATCCAATCATCCCCAAACTTTTCTGCCTGATCCTCATTCCACTGTGATAATTTGCAATATTCCTTTCTAACCATGACTGAGGAGGGGAGGGATAACAGACAGAGGCAAGAAAAAGCACAGGAGGGAGAAAATTTACTGCTTTCATTCCCAGGCTGTGGGCCTGGTGGCTGCACGCAGGCAGAAAGGCTTGCAAAGCTCTGCCAGGGTATGAACCTGCGATTCAGGAGGACGTGGCACGCACGCACCAGCTCGCCCAACATGTTTAAGAGGGAGGAGCTTGCTGCTTCTTATCCGCTATACGGTCAAAATTTCCACTCAGTCTGTGTGGGCAGATTTGTAGAAGCTCATAACTTGGCTGAATTCATGGACATTTTCACAAGAACAACAGAATATTGACACTATGGCAACTGTTATGCCATGTTTCCAAATCCTGATCTGAGTCATGGAGGGAGCTGTAGCATCTCCACCAAACAGCTGTAAAAGGTGTTTTTTGTTTAAATAAAGGGGGTGGGGTGAAGGGAATGGGGGAAGCAATGTATTCATCCTCTCATCCCTGAGAAAGAACAGATTTGTTTTGGGTTAACATTTCTCAAAAACTTCAGCCTTAGTCAGAGCTATTTTCAAAACTTTCAGCCCAAACCATTACAGTTTGAGGAAGCTGTGAACTCCTGGAAAGATGGTCTTTTAATGGGAAGTCTGAGACGGCTCTGTTTAAGACAGTGCATTCTCTACTATAAACCGTAATCTTCTGGCAGTGAGAAAGTTTTGTTCATTACTTTTTTGTGCCTCCTAACGCCCTTAGAAATACATGTTTTGATTTACTCCAGTCCTTGTTAGTTCTGTTCCATATGCAAAGTTGGTTTCCTCTGGCATCAACAAAAGCCTTTTTATGTTTGGGTTCTTTTTAAATAGCAGATCAAAATTGAAAAGTGGCTTCTGTATTGTTTGAGGCTACTGCTAGAACAGGTGTAACATGATGAGTTCCCTGAAAATGCTTGTAAAAGTATATTAAAAAGTTGGCTTTCTGAATTGAAGGCTATCCATCTTTTTTGTTTGACACTGTAACTAATCAGTGTGCTTCACTTCCAAATGTATTTAACTGAAAAATTTGCTTATTGCTCATTTTCACAGTTGTATTCTTAGTGCTTCCAATAATAGAATATTCTTGTAGGTCAAGTTAGTGCCATTCTTGCTTACTGGTCTCTAGAAGGTGGTCTTCCTTTCCAGCTACTAAGGAATAAGGATGCTATTGTTAAGGATATTATTACTGTGATATGGCTTAATGGCTTTTAAGTACAGAAATGAAGAATTTCCATATTTAGATATGTATTTAGGAAAAGTGATATAATACTTTTCTTAAATCTAGTGCTGGAGGAAAAGATCTGGCTTGTTCATTTGCTTATATTCAGTGACTTGGAAGAGGATTTTAAGTCATGATCTGTACTAGAACAAAGCAGATGCAGAGAAAGTAAATGAAAGAACTGAACCTTAGAAGATATTCCTAGCAAATCTCTTACTCTTACCCCATTAGATTGTTCATCATGATGGGACTACTAAAATGCAGTCAGTGACGAAGCCAATCATCATTTGAGTAGAAAACAAAGCAGTTCAAATCATATCTCTATTCATACTCATGGAAGAGAGAACAGTCAGATTTGGTTATGCTAAACCTCTTTTTTTTTTTCTTAGGGCCTGACCTGTGCTTTCAGTTTGCTTAAAACTGACATTTCCTATGTAATGAGTGCATTGTCACTCAGGACCTCATCTGAAAAAAATGCTTGAGCATGTGCTTAACTTGCTGCCTGTGATCCAGCCTGTTCATTTAACGTATACTTAAACATCTGAATGTGGTAAAACTGATTTCCAGGTTTGACCCTGTGGCATCTTGACAGGTTACCTGCAATGAGAGTGAGTTAGAGAGGTCAGTGCCTGAGGTATATTGCTTGCATAGTCTTTGCTAGGAGCTTTCAGTGGTTGGCTGTGACAGTTTATTCAGTGTTGTATCTTTAGAGAAGACCCAACTGAAGCTTGTAGCCATCCCAAATAATTTCATTATTCAAATATTGTGTATGTTTTTCTGTTTCTAAAGCCTCTGAGTGAAACCTCAGCTTCTCAAACCATTTTTTAATTAGTAACTGTAAGAGGAAGTGTTATCTGTAGCTATATATTTTCAGATATGTGATAACTGTTTGTTGATAAGGCCCATGAAATTTTTTACTAATAAAGGACTGGTCCCTGCACCAGCGAAGGCAATGTTATCTCGTAATTTGCTTTTGTATACCAAGACCATTTTGTAGACCATTTTTCTTATAACCATTGAGAAGGTTAAATGAACACTGAGATTTTTCATGGCATGTAAGTATTAGGATGTGTATGTGTTTTTACTACTGCTATAATTCTCTTTAAAAGTTCAATAAACAGTGTAGGAAGTTCCAGTGTCTCCTGCTTATGGAAGCTTAGACTTAGTTTAACGGCCACCTGAGGTCATTATGTATTGCATTATCTCCCAGGGCCTGTATCCTGGGAATTCCAGGAAGTCATTTATCTCATGATACAATAGCCCTTGGTCAACAGATTGTACCCTTTGTACAAAGGGTGCATAATGGCCAGTACTAACAATATTGTCCTGGGAGTATGGGTTGTAAATCCGTCCCAGGAAGGCTGGAAAATACTTGGGTATTTAGCATGAGTATTTGAGTTAACTGCATTGAGGGTAGCTTGTGTATGCCTTTGCACGTGGCAGTGAGAGTGGTGTATGTGTATGTGCCAAAGCACATAAAGTTTGAGTAGATGTTTGCTAGCATAAACTCCACTGATTTAATTACTGACCACATTTCTCTAATGTGGAAAAGTGTGGTGGAGAAAATTGTCTACAGTACACTAACAATTCCATTACTATTCTTGAATATTATTCAAGGACAGCTGACACTGTCATTGTGAATAGTATTTCATAAAGTTGATGTTATCAGGTTGCTACTTAATTCCTCATCTGTCACCCTTGGCCTTATCCTAGGGCTGGCTGAATAAATACCCAGCCTTCCTTTGTAAGCATTTTTAGAACAGTCAAAGAATTTTTTTATATTTCAGTTTTTCTGTCTGTTTGCATCATCCACGTAAGTGAAGGAATATAGCTGAGATTTGAAGTTCAGAAGCATGGAGAGTTTTGATGTTCACTTTTCCTTGTTCTGCTGCATTTAAAAAAATAAAAACAATTCAGCTTCTATTACCTTTTTATTTAGTGCTTGGAGAAGCCTTGGGAGTTACTTTCCTGGAGATTGATGTCTTCTTCAGTCTCAGCTGAATTAATAATACTGGCACAGGTAAGGGAAGCAAACGCTATGTGTTACACTGTATTATCCCTTCCCTCTTCCTCCAAGACTGTGTGTTAAAACTGGCAACCCTGGAGAGACATGATACGGATCTGGACATGGAGACTGATAATTCACACAGCTTAATCTCCACTTATTTGATGATTTTTGCTGCTTGAGAATCCTTGAAAGCCCAAAGGCAACAAGCAGCAAGAGTAAGGATTCGGGTGGAGTTTGGGCTGAAAGAATCTGGACCATGAGATACTAGGATCTGAAGTATGACCACCAGTGTGTTTCCTAGAGATATTGATGTGAATAGTCAGAGGGGAAAGGAGCTGTTTTTTGTTATGACTTTAAAGATGTAAAATGCTTGAATAGTAAGATCGTAACAGCACCTTGTAGCGTCTTGTGACTGACTTTAAATTGGAATGGCCAGCTTAGAAGTGACAAGGTCTGTATTCGCTCAGACTTGGGGATCTCAGAGTTATGCCTTATTAACACAGTCTGTTCTTTCTCGGATCTTTGCCACTATGTTCCTGTTTATCTGCCATAATTAAACTCTTAAATTAATGAAATTCATTGGAAGCCACATGAAAACCAGCCAGTTTTCCTGAGTATCCAACTCTAAGACTCCAAGAGTGGGAAAATGCTTTGTTATGTTTTCACTGGGAAGTGGGAAAATTTGTGCAGTACAGTGAGCTAAGGAACGGTGTTTCTAGGTAGTAATATTCTTAAATAAAAACAAAATATGTTTGATGTCTTTGCAGTCTGTCCAGATGCATTTGACTTGGGTAATGAATGGTACACTGTATCCAACCCTTAAGCATGATATTACATAATGTTATATTTTGTTGGCAGCCCTAAAAATTTTCTCTTCCTGGAAGAAATTTCCCAGACTATATTCCCACAAGAAGTATGTTTTAATATGGATCTCCCTGTTCTTTTTTTTCTTCTGTTCAAAGAAAATATCAGGTCTCTCTACAATTGGCCAGGAAGCATTTGTAAGAGGTTAAGTGATACTACAAATATTCCTTAATTGAGTTTAGATGCATTCCATGCATTTTTACACCAGCATCAAAGAAAACATCTTGCCAAAGATAAGCAGCTTCTTCTCATATTTCAAAAAATCATCACATATTTTCATCAAGCTATCAGGAATGAAAGCTACTGGACTGAAGTGTTGTCATAATAAAAAAGAAAGGTGCACACAGAGGTACCGTGATCTAGAGGTGACAAGTGCTGAACAAACAGCGCGTGAAGACATCTTCCTAGCTGACAGCATCCGTCTCCATCAGTTATTGCTCTTGTACTGGTTCAGATATGTTTGATCAACTTTCAAATGATTATCCTGGAACGAGCAGGTGAAAGCAGTCATGATACTTTGATTCAGAGAAAAGTACAAGGCAGTCTGAAGGAACCTTTCATTAGCAGCTGATACTCAGTTGACAGTGAGATTCATATGAGGAAGTCAGGATGAAAACAGTTTTCCATTTCCCTCCTTTATAAGAGAGGTTTGGTCAGGGTAGTATGAGTGTAGTGAAATTCTACTTGCCGACTTGTGTATTAACACATCTGTTATTCAGATTTAGCACCTCAAGATATGAGTATGGAAGGGACGCCTTCTGTTCTTTTTGTACCATTTGTTTGTTTGCATCTAATATTGTCAATTAAGTGACATGGTTATTCTTTCACTTGGGTTAGATTTTAAAAGCAACTTTAAAACACACCTATTCCTTTGACAAAACTAGTGCAATTGTCTGTGTGCAATTTTAAAGCACTCTGGTTTCATGCAGCTCAAACTAAAACCCAAACTAAACCTTCCAACAAGAAGTTGATTATATTGGTAGCAATAACATTATCCAATTACATCAATCCTTTTTTCCTGTTGTAAATCATTTGGCAGATTGATTCCAATTTCTGTGAATCTATTTTTTTTTCATAAGTATTCACCAAATCATTCATGGCAATTTAATTTCATTTTATGGCTTCTTCTGAGCTATTTCCCTGCTGTATCACTGTTTTTCACTGTATACTTTGGGGTCAGTTACCTAGTGCACATGATAAAGGTTTTCCTTTCTGAATACTTTACATAGAGCTGTTCATGCACATCTCAAGGTGTTCACATCAAGTATGAGTCTCTGAAACATTCTCCGTTCATGCAAATGAAAATGAGTTCAGGTGAATATGCATGAATGATGAATGAAGAGATTAGAAACCTAGTTAGTCTGAATAGTTTTTGGAATATGAATACTTTTTTTTCCCCTGCATTTAACCAGCTCTATTGTTAAATAATTTCATTTTATTGAAGAACAAGGTTTAAATTCTTGTCAGCACTGAAGCAGATGAGGTCATGCCAGTAACCCTGGTGGGGTTATGGTTTCACTGTATGTTTCATTTAAAAACTCTTGGAACCTGGTTGTTTTTTTGTTTTTTTTTTTTGTTTTTTTTCCATTCAAAGCCACTTTAAGCAAACAGAAAGGAATAAAGGCTCCATAGCACAAACGAGAATCAGGCCAGTGGTGTATTTTCATATCCCCAATATCTGTGCCTCTTTTCAACATTCATCTGGTCTCTTTGTCTCATGTTTCATGCATCTTCCCTTTCTTGTACCTGACATTCTACTGTGTGTGTCTTTTAATCTGTGTCCATCTCTTAATCACCTCTGATACTTTACAATATTATTTGACCCTAAACTTTGAGTGACATAACCTAGCCTAATCAGCTGGTTGGGTTTAGCTAGCTACTAATGTTAGCTGCTCACATTTGTTATCCTATACACCTTTGAGAAAGAAATGCCTTTTGTATTTTATCAAATATTCATATTTTGTCACTATTATAACCTATTAAACATTCTTTCATCTGCTACAAGGAAATGTGATTTATAAAAAGTAAATAGGTGCTTATGCAGGATTTAATGGCTGTAATTTTTCCACTTCCTCTTCCCAGTTTCCACAATGAGACAAACTTTTCAGTTGTTCTTTATCTTCCCTGAACCATGAATTGGCAAGAAAGAGGTGAGATTGAACCGTGTTGGTGCATTGCGAGAGGTGAAGGCTGGATGGAGAAGTTGAGCTGTGAAATAGAGTAGAGAGGGTACAAATGCAAACCAAAACCATAATTTAAATTTTTTACTGTGCCACATTTACACAGTTGCATTAAAATTTGATTAGCTCCTCACCTGAATAAAATATGAGATATTAAAATAAAATTCTGCATAGCTAGATTGTTCAGGACCTCTTCTACTTTTTTTTATTAAACCCAGGAACTCATAGAAATAGTTTACATTTTCTGCAATACCTTCTCAGTTTTTCCTGCAATTGAACAAGACCTACCATGAGTCAATGTTTAGTTACTTATAAAATTGTACAAGGGTTCCATACCTTATTCTGGATGCCTTGGCATAATATTCTTCAGTAAGCACGTGAAAATAGAGTTCTCTTCCAGTATCAATAAATAGTTACAGCGAGCATGATTAACTACAATGTCCTTCTACAGGCAACACCCTCAACAAAGTATTCCTTTTGAGACAAAATCATCCGGAGCTGAAAGGCCTCAGCACCTCTGCGGCTGTTGTTCTGCGCTTGTACACTCAGGTTTGCAGTGAATGTCTGACTGAGAGCCCTGGTATCTTCAAAGTTTATTATCTTTGTTGTCCATTTTTATGGTCTTTGTTCACTGCACTTGCAAATACCCCTCCTATGTCCTGAAATATTCCTTTAGCAAAAACAAGTGTATGAGGAAAAGCCTTGAGTCATTTGGTTTTTATTTGCTGTAGTAGCAAGCTACATTGTTGACTTTCCATTGTTTTTTCGTGAGGAAAGTTTGTTCTAATATGTCTTACATTGCTCGGTTGTAGTGTGATGCTCAGGTCAGCTGTTGTAAATTAAACATACAAGGGAGGGTAGGGGATACCTGGTTCTTGATACAAAGTGTATCAATAAATGAATAATATTTTCCCTAATTCTTATCAGTGTTCTCTTGACTCTGATCTAGTTTCTGGCTACATTGGCAATGGTCTTGAAAGCAATGGAAAACATCTTAAAAACAGGAATAATTTGTGAGACATATTTTGTGAGGATATTCTGAATATGAAATTAATTTTGACGCCAGAAGGTGCACACTGAAATTGGAAACTGAAATTCTGAACCATACTATCCCACCAAATGCCTAATACTCTGTTACATGTCACAAGGTTTGAGAGTCTTCATTTTATTTTTTACAGTGGCACATTAGAGAGCAACTTAGAGTCTTTGATCCATAAAATGTCCATATTCTCAGTGTTAAATGATGAAAGAACATAAAGCCCAAAGGCAACCAAAAATACATCAATAAAACTTGCAGGCACTGTAACAATTGAAGAAGTGGGGGTCTTTTCAGAGAAGCAGCATTTTTCATTCCCACAAGAGATTTACTGGCCATCTTGCAGGTGCACCATTTCAAATGAAACTGAAGCAACACACAGCAAAACGCGTCCCAGATTTGGGACATCTTGGCTGTAAGAGGGATTTTCCTTATAGTGCCATCCCCTGCAGTGCAGAGGCCTACCCACTTTCAACTGTCTTTAAGTAATGGTGAGACATTGGTGATAGGATAGACACAGAAGATTCTTGCACTAGAAAATTTGTAGTAAACAGTTGTTTTCCTTCACCTCTGTTTACTTCTATGGCATATCCTTTTGCCTACACAGCTGAAGTGATCACTATTAATTAAAAAGCAATAAAGCATATACCTCCTCTTCAGGTTGTCCCATTTCTCAGGATGACATTCAGGCACTTCACTGCCACCGGGAGAGGTCACGTTTGGAAAATGCCTGGTTGTTCCCATGCCTTTGGGATGTTTATGTACTGTAGAATTCTTGAAGTAACCTGATTTTTTTTTTACCATGTCTATCTTCCTTCACTGAGGTTGACTCCACGGAATTTTTTTTTTGACCTTCCTCTGAGAAAGGAGGACACCCAAGGCTTTTTTAATAGTTTATATACATGAAAATGTGAAGAGAGATCAGGCAGAAAATTTAAATGCGACCACCTGCAAAGCCTAAAATAGTAAATCCCTACAAACTAAGGCTAATTAAAGTCCCTGTCTTCAGTAACTGACTATTCATACTTTGTCTTACTCCAAAAACACCAGGTACATGGGGGATTAGTGAGTGCCTGCATTATCAGATATCTGGCATCAAGTAACCAAGCAA
>VZTL01097884.1:0-10704 GCA_013400535.1 Scopus umbretta | reverse complement strand
AAAAAATATTTGACTGGTTGGAAAATAAGGCATAGAAAAATTAAGATAATATGTTACCTTTGTTTTGGGTATCCAACTAAAATTCAATAGCCTTGTTTTGTCATGGAGTTTAGCAAGGATCTGTCACTAGTTTTGGACATCAATGGCAGTAAAGCTGTGGGCCAGCTGTGAGAGGATCTTTTCTTGCTCTTGCCATCTTTCTTCTGGGCTGAGGTCTCACGCACAGCCTGGTCAGCAGGAGCCCTGAGATGCTGCATGCAGACGTGAACAATGGGGATATCAGCTGAGCTCCTGCAACTCTCTACAGAGAGTGTGTGAATTTTGGGTTTTTTTCCCATATTTATTGCAATTTTGGAAGACGCCTGGTGCGACAGCTCTGCTCATGACAAATTTCAGGTCTGGAAGTATAGGAAGGTTTAACAGATCTGTTTAGCATGAAGAAAACCCCATATTTTTATTTGGTTTCATTTTTTTCTTAGAAATAAGAAAACTGTTTGGGTGGATTTAAAAAAAAATCTTACTGGATACAAGAAGACGTAAACATAGAACCTTACCATCACCACTACTTACAGTCTGAATGGTCTGAACAGGACCTTTAACCATCTCCTGCAGTCTCAGTGACATGTGGCATTGCTAGTGCTAGCGCTGGAAAGGCAGCACATTGCATTGCCCCCGGGAGAGTGATCCAGCCACACGCCGGGTTTGTGCACAGGGGATGCCCTAAAGAGCTTAGCTGCCGTACTGGAAAAGGCATCATTAAATTCTCCACAGGAAAGCTGTCTCAGCAACCCCTCCAATGTGGGCATTGTGCTCTTCACTTCATTTTCATTCTCTTTTCAGGTGTTGACCATGTCAGCATTAGATTGGACCTAGAAACTTTATTCCAGTTCAGCCATCTTATCCTGACTTTTAAGGTACATCTTTTACTGGAGCTTTTATGTAATGTTATACACTAATTACTTAAGCACAGGAATAAATTGCTTAGAGAGGCAGTGAAAGCTCCATCTTTAGAAGTTGGTAAGAACAGGTTAGATAAACACCTGTCAAGTATGGTTAAGTTATAGTTGATCCTGCCTTAGGGGAGGAGGCTAGACTGAATAGCTTCCTATTCATGTGCCTTCTAGTCCTATTTCTATAAATCAGAGAATTAAAGCTGAAAAAAAATTAAATTGCAAAATTAAGCCCTAAAAATTTAGGACATTTCTGAACTGAGTTTGCTCTTTCAAGTTTAGTTCAGTCTTCTCATGCATATCCATTATGATCCAGAGGGTTACAAATTTTTTTCTACAAAATTCCTACATTGTTATGATGAACTTCCTTACTTAGAGAGTAATTTTATATCTATGTAGAAGGTTGCCCTTCCCTTTTGCTGAGAGTGTTCAGATGAGGAATCCACTTTTTTCAGAGAATCATGTAACCAGCACAGTAGCCCTGTAGGGAGCCTGCAAGCCCCCAAACACAGAATTTTAATTGGCAGCTGTTGGCATCCCCCAAACAGGAATGTCAATAGAACAACCCCTGAGATGTCTTATCAACACCTGGTTAAGGAATTCTGGAAATAATGTTTCTTGCAGACATTTCGGCCCGCAGCAATGCTGGTTGAGCGCTCCACCGACTTCGGTCAGACCTGGAAAGCATTTAGATATTTTGCACAGGACTGCGCAGCTTCTTTTCCCCACATCTCTTCTGGTCCAGCAAAAAGTGTGGGAGACGTCATTTGTGATTCAAGATATTCAGACATCGAGCCCTCCACTGAAGGCGAGGTATTGCTAAGTGTCTGTGTTTGTATGAGTTCAGATCATATGTGGCTTTTTTTATGGAGCTGAGGGTTTCTCCTCTGTATCTGTCAAATCCACTTACATAGGTTCTGAGACAAGAAGTGCTATTGACTTTACTGAAGTAAGAGGGAAAGACAAGCACTGCGCTTTACCCTCAGTTTCATATCCAAATGAACTCATAAAACAACTTGAACAAAACCTTCTTCTGCCCTTTCCTGCTTTCCAAATTCATGTGGAAGTCCCCCTCATAAGAGATCTTGACTTTACATCAGCCTCTACTACTAAAGGCAGAGGGGCCTGTCCTTTGATCCCTTTCGTAGGTGCTGGTCTCATCTCTACATCATTCTAGGGCACTGCTTTTCCTTCCTCCTGACATGTCAATCCACCAAAAGGTCTTTTTGCCTTGCTCAGCAAAGTCCAGGTTGAAAGGGTGAGAGCACTTGCTGAATCATGGCCACAGCCTTGTGTCTTTTCTTTTATGGGATCAGTAAAGTAGCATTAGTAACTCATGGGTCTCAGGTAGCAGATTTTATATCCAAAAAGAATAGCTTCTGTGATCTGTAGAGGTGTATTAATTTGTTTTGCAGGTTGTTTTAAAAGCTTTGGATCCCAGCTTTGAAATAGAAAATCCGTATGTGCCATATATCCAAGGTATGGACAGTACAGATTTTCTCCAGAGATACTTTGTTGGTGTTGCTTGTTTTGTACACTGAAAGGGTGAAAAGCTCAGCTGCCTTAAGTCAATGATATTGAAAATTAGGAACCAAAAGATTGTAGTAAAACTTCTGTATTTAATAAATAAAATGGGCCAATCTTGTTCTCCATCCCTGAGGGCAAATGGCACATCTCTGCAGAGTTCATGCGTGCAGCTGAACTATCTTTCCTTCTGGGATCAGGTGGCACAATCCGCACTGCCTTTTGGGAGCAGTCCCAGAGCTGTACCTGAATGCTCTAAGACATTGACTGGGAAAGTACAGGTTGGCCTCAGCCAGAGCCATACCAAGGAGGGTGCTAACGCTTACGCAGCTGTGTACCAGGAGAGGGTCCGTGCCCTGGCACTGTGTGGGTTACTGGTCTTGGCCAATATCAGATCATTTTCATTATTTCTTCAGTATGGGGAAATTCTTGGATAACTGATCCAAGCTGAAGATTTCATACTGTTCATCTTCGAGTGAACTTGGGCTCTTGATTTCTCTTCTTTCCTTCCAGAGCTCATTACATTGACAAACCTAAGGATCAATTTTACTAAACTCCACACCCTTGGGGATGCTCTGCTTGGAAGAAGGCACAGTGATCCCCTTGAGAAGTACTACTATGCGGTCTATGAGATGGTTGTGAGGGGCAGCTGCTTTTGCAATGGCCACGCCAGCCAGTGTGGTCCCTTGCAGAATCTGCGGGGAGATGTTTTCCATCAGTCTGGGATGGTGCGTCATTAACACTGTCTCCAATAAGGGCAGTCCCTACCTGGCATTTTGGGGCAAGGAAGAGACGGAGGGAGGGAGAGGAAGGAAGTTCTCTGATGACCGTTGGATTGACCATTGGCAACTCCAAATTGTAAAATGTTTCAATACAGCTTCTTCCTTTAAAATCCTGGGCTGGATTGCTCAAAAGCTGTCTCTGTGTTGGCACTAGTATGGTGTTTCAAAAGCAAATGGGACAAGACATGTTGAAAATAGCAGCAAAATACCAAAGCTGTAATGGTGCAAATGTAATGCAGTAAGTAGCCTGTGGTCTGTGCAGACTTGAATGGCCACTGGCTGGGTGCATTCCACACTCCAGCTGGGCTCTGGGGCTCTTCAGCAGGAGAGGAGGCACTGGCACAAAGAATAGCTGATAATGCAAAGCTAACCCATGAAAAATGGATTATTAAAAAATTTGGGAACATGATTGTGAATTCTTTCCTTCTGGGAGCAAGAGTTTTTTTCTCCTGGAAAATATGTACCTCGGTATAGAGATATGTAGGGAGAGATAGTTAGAATTTAAAAAGTTGAAGTCTCCTTTGATGTCTCTATAAGTATTATTTTTTCTAAATGCTGCTCAGTGGCTTTAAAACTATTTGGTTAAAGTGTGCAGGTATTCTCCAGACCTTATACTCAAATAACTGAGAATTATGTCAGCTGAGGGAGCCAAAGAGCTTTGAATTTTCCTGATCTTGCTGACATACCTTGAGCAGTTATCTCCTGTCCTCTCCTCTTATGTCACCTCACCTCCTCTCTGTTCTCACCATGTTGCAGGTCCACGGGAGATGTATCTGCCACCATAACACCGAAGGTTTGTCCTGTGAAAGATGTAAAGATTTCTACAATGATGCTCCCTGGAGGCCAGCTGAAGGGGCACAAGATAATGCTTGCAAACGTAACTCAAACATATTATTTTCCTTTTCAATAGCTGGGAGGTGGGTGTAGGACAATCCCTGCACAGTGAGTAATGGGATGGCTGGGTTTCTGGGAGGGAGACTTACCCATGCCTCATCTAGAAAAATAGATGGTTTCTGTATCCATTGGTGCTGTGTTGCCGTACAAGAAGGAAAGCTGTTTCATTCTTATTTTTCATAAGGACAAAAAAACAATAAAGAGAGGAAAAAGCAACTGACGCAAAAAATATCATTCATTAGTTTGCACAGGGTCTTTCTTGTGAATGAAAGAAGAATTTAGACAACGCTAAATTATTTATTTCCACAATAATGAGTAACATAGGATACACAGGAATAATATATTAGGATCTGTAACAAATATTCAGCTAGATCTTTCTTCAGTGGAGCAGCATTCCCCACTGCGTATCAGGCACGCTCACCTGCATGGGTACTTTTCCAAGGGTAGGGCCCAGTTCTGTCGTAAGTCCCCAATGTTTCCACCCAGCTGTAAAGCACGAGGCCTGGGAAGCTACAATCTTGTGGAGGCACTGAAATCATGTGAGTAACAAGTAACCCCATGTTAATGGTAGACAGCAATGGTGGCAAGACCACAATAATAGGAATCGTGGTGTGAAATATCCCGCTGTTTGTTTTGGTTTCAGGGTGTAACTGCAACGGCCACTCTGGCAGATGCCACTTTGACATGGCCGTGTACCAGACCAGTGGTGGGGTCAGTGGTGGTGTCTGTGAGGACTGTCAGGACAATACCACGGGGCAACACTGTGACCAGTGTAAACGTTTCTTTTACCGGGATCCACTCAAAGTCATCTCGGACCCTCATGCATGCCTCCGTAAGCTTTGCTTCTTTAGCTTCTGTAAGAATGAACCAAAGTGGGGCGGCTCTGGTTCTCTTTGCTCTGAGCTCTTTGGCATCCCTATGCTTAAATATTCATAGGGTTGTAAAAAAGTTACCAAACCTATAAAATCCAAACTACCTTATAAAGTAGCTGCATGACAACATCCTTGAACCAGCATTGTGAAAAGGGCTGCATATTCCAACTCATTGCTAAACTGAGCTTTGAAATCCAGCAGGGCCATCATCTTTCTTGAACATCAACATAAATATGAATGGTAATAGTGCTGTTGCTTCTGTGATAGTCAGGGATTACAGGAGAGGTGCAAAATGATGGGAGGAGCAATAGCTTTTGCTAGATACCTGCCATATGTAAGAAAAATAAGCTTTCAGGTATGAAAGCCCTTCTTCTGAAAGATGAGCTAAATTCAATATTAACATAGGATGGGAAAAATGCTCTCAGTATAATTTAATTGTAGTAATTCGTTGGCATGACAAGTCCTTAAGAAGCCAAGGGGAGATTACCCAGGGAAGTGGTGTGGTAGATGTCCGCTCTGCTGTGAGAAATGGGTAGTGCCTTAAGAAAAAATGGGATGCGTCACAAAGGCAGTGTCCCCTGCTGAATCTGTTGCTTCCAGTAAATAATTCAGCTATGGCCAACTCAGACCAGCTCTGGGGAGGTGGCTCACACTTGGTACCCCTCTGTAACCCTACAGCTTTCATGAAAGCATCCCTAAAAGTTATACTTTATAGTTATAGGGCCATCTCCTCCCCTGGTACTCTGGAGAGGGTAGGGAGTGGACGAGTAATGCCTATTTCTACACAGAGCAAAGGGTATATTTCTACTAAAGTGAAGACTGTAACTCTCCTCCAGAGAAAATCTAGATCTTGGAAACACTTTCATAATATTTCTTATCAGCGGCTGTGCATTAACTGTAAAGCATCCAACACAGTGAGCACGGATGAACGTTTCTAATCTTTATAAGAATCCTGAATTTGTGCCTACTTGCAGCTCTGTAATTGCCTTTTCATGCTTATATCTAAATGTGCTTTTTTAATGTCTCCTTGACCGTGCCTGTAGCCTGCAACTGTGACCCAGAAGGCACGCTGCACAATGGCATGTGTGAGAGCCACACAGATCCTGCTCTGGGAACGGTTGCTGGCTGGTGCCCTTGCAAGGAGAACGTGGAGGGTGTCCGCTGTGACCAGTGCAGGGCGAACTACTACGGGCTGAGTGGCAGTGACCCTCTGGGCTGCCAGCGTATGTAAACCACGTCTTTTGTGCTTCTTTCCAAAGCACTTTTAAGAGATAGAGGTAGTTAACGCACAGGTGCACACACTAATGCACAGATACTACCTGCTTCACAAAATACCCTGTTGCCTACTATAATTTAATGTCAATGTAGTTTAATGTACCTGGTGCAGCATCTGTGAGGGAAAAGATGCAAAATCACTTCCAGAATACATAGTATATTATAATGGATCAGGCTGTTGTTAATATAAACATTGTTAAATATGTAATTTAATTGAAAAGGGAGATTAAAACACATTTAAATAATTTTAGAATCAAAATCAGCACAAGGGTGAATGAAAAGCCACAGAGGGGATCTCAGGAATTGCTGCTAGGATACTCGGACTCTGCACTGCACGGTGCAGCGTCGAGATGGCAGGAGCTGCTACCTTGCCATGAGAGCTTCCAGCCAGCTGTTCCTCTGAGCGAGCTTGCTGAAAAACACATCCCACCCCTACCCAGGCACACTGTGGGTTTGTGAGCACGTTATGCCCAACATACGGTGCTCAGCAACACGCAAGGACCGTGCAGTGCAGATCAGCACACAGCACGCGGCAAACCAATTTTGGCCGGACTTCTGCCAGCGCCCCTGCTGCCCCCAGAAGGGTCCCCCGGGGAAACAGTCCATTCCCCGACGGCAGTCTGAGGGCTGCAGGGTGCCAGGGCACGTCTATCTGCAGAGCATCTGTCCAGAGGACCCAGACTGCCTGTCTTGCTGATGCCACATCTAAAGCAAACACCACTCACGCTGCTGTCACTGGGGCCCGCAGAGGTAACCACGTTTCTCTCCTTGCAGCCTGCAACTGCGATCCGGCGGGCACTTTGCCTTACTCCACCTGTGATCCTGCCACTGGAGAGTGCCTCTGCCAGCGTTTTGCCACAGGGCGACGCTGTGAAAAATGCCTCGTATGTACTCAGTTTTTGCTATTACTTCTGCATGTGGTCTTAGAAGTCCCCTCTCCCATCTTCTGCTTTTTCATTGCCAGAAAAATAGACGATTAGTCAAAATTCAAAATAATTTTACAGCTGTACAGCTGTATGCTCCCATTTTGCATTGACACAGCTGGTTCTTTTTTACTGCTTGCAAACATTTGTGCAATCAAATTGCACTAGGAGGAGCACTCACAGAAAATAAAGGACATGAAAAATCATGTTCTCAGACCATTTTTGCTATTTCCAGAGCAACTTGCTTGCACAAATGGGTAGATATCTCACTGTTCTTACAGTGGCTGAGCACCCATGCAATCTGGTAAAAGAAGCAATCTCACATGGCCAAGCACAGGCAGGCAGCCCAGGAGTGCTCCAGAGCATCGTTCGTCCAGAGGAATAAGTTCTGTTGTGCTTTACATACTTAAATATTTGCTGTAAAAAATCTTCCACTTTCTTTTTATCCCAGGCAGGATACTGGGGTCATGGCAGCAGCTTGTATGGCTGTTCTCCGTGTGACTGTGACATTGGTGGATCCCAGAATAACTTGTAAGTTAATGTTCTTCAAGTTTTTTCTTGGTTTAATTTTCATAAACTCGTAAGCTACACTTTCTAATTAGGTTAATAGAGTCTCAATACAAATGGGAAAATAGATGGTAGGTGTAATTTCATCACATACAAACAATGTAAAGTCATGTTGGGATCTTGGAAATTTATTTATGATTTTAAAGGGATTTACCTTTTTCCTTTGAAGCCAACTTTGAATCAGCTTGAGTCAAGATTTATTTAATATAAAATATAAACTGGATGGTTTGAGAGAACCAAAGAACCTAATATTAATAGAAATTACAAGTAAGTTAGAGATTATATTTTTAACTTAGCTTCGTACATCTACTTTAAAAGCTAGAAATATCTTAATTTTTTTCTGTCGTACTGGCTCCTATTAAAAATATCTAATTTCAGAAGCAAGCTTGGTTTCGGTTGGGTTCCTTCAGGAGTTTGTTCAGCAGGGGTCTTCACTACTGCTGTTAGATTTCAGACATAGGAGCACATAGTCCAATGCTGTAGAGCAGCTCCTTGTGAGCAGGTAAATCAAAGCTAGTAATCATCTGATTTGTTAAATAAGAGTGTAAGTATCTGAAAATTACCATATCACATCAAATCAAAGGTCCTTCTGATCTCATGTACTGCCTTTAAAATTATGGGTGATAGATACTTAAGAATAATGATAGATACAGTAATAGATATAGGAACAGATACCAGAAATGGATACAGGAATAGATAGTAATGGATGCTCAGGAAAGAAAAGGATTTGGGCTTCAGATATGGAGTGGACAGAGAAAGACAAAGCATGTCATGTCTCCTAAGCAATGAAAAGTAGCATTGAATAAATCCAGCGTTGAAAGGAGGAAACAGAAGGGGTGGGTGGTAGGAAGAAGTTTAATAGGGGAGGCAATCCAACAATGGAAGAAACAAAGCAAAGCTGAAACAAGGGTGGAGCTGAGCTGCTCTCATGTGGTGAGGACCCAGCCATGCTGCACTCTGATGTCCTCCATTTACCAACTTTTATCCTAGATGCTCACCGAAGGATGGTCAGTGCAAGTGTCTTCCCAACATCGTGAGCCGCCAGTGTAACAAGCCAGCCCCAGGCTACTTCTTTTTACCCCTGGATTATTATATTTATGAAGCTGAGTATGCAAAGCCCCTTTCTGGCTCTGCACCCTTGGTACGTAGTTGACTTTTTAGGTGTTTATCTGGGAGGGGATCCAGGCATTGGTGGCACAGGTGGCGAGGCTGAGAAGAGGAGCCCTCACTCAGGTTGCAGCCGGAGCAGCTCTTTAGCAGGAAGATACAAAGCAAGCCCTTTGACTGTCCTCAGTTCATCCTTGTTCTTCATGGACAACGCTATCCTGTAACTGTGGCTGCTACCAAGGGACAGTCGCTACAGCATGGTGTGACCGGCAAAGCTGTCCTTGCTGCTCCTCAAGTGCGGGCTGGTCTAGCATGAATTAGAGAAATTAATTTACTCATTTAAATTAGAGGAAAGTGTTTGAATTGCCAACAGCTATCACGAACTGTGATATTTCTGGGAATCTCCAACAGGGGAAGAATCAAATTCCTCTCTGCTGCATTGGACTCATTCCCGCTGCCTTATATAATGGCACTGACTGTAGCCAAATTTCCTCAAGAATTTGGCATCCATCTGTAATGTTTTTAGAAAAATTATTTTTTTTCCCCCCTCAAAATGGGGGTAGTTGTTCCCCATGCAGAGTACAAGTCTGGAATGCATTCCTTCTGCTGCCTATGTTTTTACTAATACTTCTTCTCCGATGTGTTGTCCAGAAGCTATAGAGAAGGAATAATAAAAAAATGTTTATTTGTAGGTCACATCCGCAAATATTTAGCTGTAATCACAACCAGTAATCATCCTACAGTCCAATAATTAAATGGAAAACAGATGTCTGGGGCATAGCTTAAGAGGAAGTGTAAGTTAATTGTAAGACAGTGAAGGAAAAGGGTATCCAGCAGCTGCTGGGCCATAGTTTAGAGTTTCACCCAGCAGAGAATAGAGCTTGTTTTAAGAATGTGGATTTTCATTTAGCTGCTTACCTATTCTTCAACATTGTTGAGACAGTGCTGTCCCTTCTCTCATTACTTTTACTTCATAGGTTAAACCAAGCACTCTTCCAAGGTGTGACACCTACTTCCAGAAGCAAGGTTATGAGTTCATGATTGAAAAGGGAAAGATTGTGTTAAACAGGAGCAAGAAACGCAGTGTAAGAAAATCTGGACTGGAACAGGTAAACTGGTACTTTAATAGTTATTTAAGTTTAATAGTTATTTAAGGTTACACCAAATACTAAAATTTCATTTTGCAACAGAGGGCAAGGAAAAGTCTGAGCATGTGGGTTTCACAGTCTTAGACATTACAATCCTGACACGAATGAAAATAATTTTTTTGTATATAGTTGGGCTGGACATTTTACAATTCACATCAACAAGTTTGCTTTGCTATGTCCAGTGCCTTTGTAGGCTCAGGTTCAAAGAAGTGTTCAGAAGGGAGGGGCTCCCATGAAAGGTAAAATACATTTTTTTGTTTTGCTTGCAAGACATTTCCAACATTTAAGTGTACCTAGATGTTAACACAGTACCTACTACATTTAAATGCTGTTAGCTTTGTCATTGTATTTATTTATTCAGCTTATAATGAAAAGTCCAGCCATGTATGAAATCAAGCTTAATCTCTTTAAAGTTTGCAATGTGAATGCCTGGAGATGCCAAATATACAGAGATGGATGGATTATTCTAGTTCTTCTTGTTGCAAAGCTAGAGGAAGTTTTTCTCTATATGTGACTCTAAACATCCTACATTTGGCAGAGTTCTTAGAGTGTTGATCGCAAGCTTGTTCAGAAAATGAGAGTGGCTGATGGCTGAAATAACTAAATAACATGGCAAAAATACTTCCTTTCTTCTTCTGAGTTTTGTTGGTTGGTTGGTTGTG
>VZTL01097883.1:0-14244 GCA_013400535.1 Scopus umbretta | reverse complement strand
TTCTCTTCCCCATCCCAGCGGGGGGACAGTGAGCGAGCGGCTCTGTGGTGCTTACTTCAGGCTTATTTTCTGTGCCTTGCACTCTAAATTTAGTTTTTGTTTCCTTGAATGCCACTCTGTTAAGGAGACGATTAGCTTATCGTAACCAATTAAAATTAGTGGAGGAATATATAGATGTAAGAAAAAGAGTGAGCACTCTCCTTTTGGTTTGCGCGGCCTGTATCTGTGACTGCAGCTCCTCGAAGAGCGATCGAGCTGCTCGTGAGTGGTGGTCATTAGTGACATCAAGTGGGCTGAGTGCGACATAACAGCTTCTGTCCCTGGGACACCCTTGGAACCTCCAGCTGGCTGTGACATTGCCTCAGTTCTCAGCTGCGCTCATGTCATGTTTATGTTGCATGGAGAGATGCAGTCACTGCAGGACAAAAAGTCTTTGGTCCTGCGTTGAGGTGACTGATGAACGTTCAACCTTGAGAGGCAGGCGTTGCATTTCCCGTGCATCAGCCTTTGCAGAAAGATGGGGCCGTTTGCAGGGGCACGCTCAAGTCCTTAGACTTGTATCCCGACGGGGTTTCAGGGGCAGGGGGAGAGGAAGCCGCCTTACGCTGGAACTTGCATTCTCTCTGGGCAGACACATACCCTCTTAATACTGTCTCTGAAACTATGCAGTAAGCGAATGTTGCGTCTTGCTATTGTCTGTCTGGCAATGTGGTATCTTCCAGAAAGAAACGATGAGCCAGCTTATCTCGTAGTTGCTTGTTTTTCAGTCTGCCTTCCTATTTGTGTTCTCTGCTGTGCAAGGGCAGTTGTGGGTGCCAGGCTGGTGAGGTTATGAAAGTAGATTAAGACAGTCAAAGTTTTTGCCCCCGCTGTTCTAATGGGAAGCTATTTTGAAAGATAAACTTTATAATTTCTGCTCTAAATTTTATTTATGGTCAGTTTATACTCTTAAACCGTTGTGCCAGTATTGTTCTTGAGTAGCTCCCCTCCCTCCTCAGCATTTATTCCTTTGATGTGTTTGTAGATAGCAATCGTATCCCCTTTCAGTCTCTGTCTTTGCCAAGCTATACAAGGCAAAGCATCCCAGCTACTTCTTGTAAAATAAACAGTCCATTCCCTGGATCATCTAACGTGTCCTCCTCTGTGCTTGATTGCAGTTTAGTTATCAAGAGGTTGGTTTCAGTGAAGAGCACTGCTGGCAACCTGCTATGACCCTGTGAAATACGGATTGCCTAAAGCATTGAGAACAAACATAGCTTGAGAGCAGGGTTATTAAAATGCATAAAACTCTTAACTTTGATTTTTATCTTTGTCTGATTTTGGGGCAATGCTGTCTGCTGAAGGTATTGGAAAGGTCTTTGTGGATTGTGGATCTCGGAAAAATAAATTCCCCACTGAGGTCTTAGGGGTTTGTGGGTGCTAATAAAAGCATATAGTTTTTGTTGTGATTTGCCAGCAGGGATTGTCTGTGTTGCTGCATACAGTAGGTCTCTTGATCAGAAAGTGGTAGAGTATCAATACCTGCATACTTGCTCTTTTGTCCTTCCCTTTTGTGATTCCATTTCTTATGACTGAGTCCTAAATCACTCTCATAGTGAGAAAGCAGATGAATGTGAACTTCCAGTGCAGTATGGTGGAAAATCACTGTGCACTTGGATACTATAAAAAGGGAAAAAATGATTATTTTTTTTATCTGTGTATGGTATTGGTGAAGCTAGTACTGGAGTGCTATGTGTGGTGCAAGTGTAAACACTGTCTAAAGGCTCTTGAAAACAAAGCGCTGAAGAGAGTGCCTTGCACGAGTACAATGTGCACATACTTGATGCCTCAGCATCTTTTATGGAGACTGAGAGGTAAACTCTCTTGAACAGGACAGAGTCAACATAGCTCTAAACCCCTTTATTTCAGCCTCTTCCATCCTACTGTTGTCACTTAGATGACATCTTTTCCTTTTGTCTGCTACAAAGCATTGAAAATTGAGCTTAGGGCATGATAAGGATTCAGCAGAGCCTCTGGCTGTCAGGCTGTGCACAAAGAGCATGTTTTGGAAACCGATAGTCTGTGAACTGTCATGGGCACGCAAGGATCTCCAGTTTCTTCTGTTGCTTTGATACTGGGCAGGGTCTGACAAATTACCTTGACGTGGTGATGTTCTGGATTAGCTAAATATAAAAATGGATTTTGTAGGATGTGACTGGTGAAGATACCTTAGTGATCTGCACGTTCCTGGGGAAGCAAATGAGGAAAATGAGGAGAAGTCGTTTCCCCTGCTTAGGCTTGACAGATGTTTGTGCTTGCACAGTACATCTGGAACTGCAGAGAACTGCTTAGGCAGTGATGTTAGTGTAGTGTTAAAAATTGATAAGCACATGAATGTTGTGTTTGGAAAATACTGGTGCCACATCTGCACATGTAGAGGAGTATCTTCTTACCAGTTCACCAGCAACGTGCCTAGTGAAGGCGAGAACTGTAGTACCTGACTTAAGCTTGGGTTTTTAAGAAAAGGGTCTTGAAAACATAATAGTCTTGTGTTTTGAAGAATGAGCTCTGACAACAAAGTGTACTTAAGCTAAATTATTGTTGTGAAAGAACTTCTAAAATATTCTGGTAAATAAACCATTTTATCCCATTATAGGTATTTTGGCACCAGTGTGTGGTAGTAGGAGCTATTTTTCCTGCTATAGCTAAGTTTCTTTATATCTTCTTGTTCCAGTTGCTGCTAAATTGAGGCCAAAATTTCCCAGGCTTCCTGTGGTGTAGAAACAAATTCTTTGGAAGAATGTCAGCAAAATTTACTAATATTTGGAAAGAATCTTCTTACTTATTTCTTTTTTTTTTTTTATATGAGGATGTTGGTACCAAGTGGCAGTGTCTAAATCGAAGGAAATAAATGGTGTTATTTCAGAGTCACTAAATTATTCATGCAGCTGCATAGGTAATGTTTTCCTTTCACCTTTCTCTGTAGGGTGGATCGTTGGGGTTGCCCATTCATGTGGTGATTTTGTTCAGCTTAAAACAGCCCTGGAAATCATCGCTCTTGGAGTCCTTTCTTGTAATCCCAAACTTGAAAGGACATTGAAGCACTTTTCAGGAGTAGAATTTGCAGGTGCATTGCAGTGTTACTGTGACTTTCACATTTTATCTCATAGCATAGATGTTCAGAACAAGGCTTTTTCTTTTGAAAGGCGGCTGCTGACTGTCCTTACTAATGTTTGTGTACATGAGTATTACAAGTTAGGCAAATACTGTCTTTGTTTCACTGATTAAGAAAGTAAAGAGTGAATGTTGTGGCTTGCTGGGAATTACGTAGTAAGCTGCTCTGCCAGAATTAGGACTAGTAAGTGTTCGTAGGCCAGGGTCTTGTCCAAATCCACTCAGACAAACAGCTTTATTTCTGTCTTCCTTATCTGTGAGATGACCATCTTGGTGCATAGCTCCAGTGCCAAGGCAAACAGAAAGCTGTTTGGCCTTTTAACAAAAGAAAATGCTGTTAGTGAGGAGACATGTGAGGAATAGTTCAGGGAACGGTATGAACCTTCTCTTAGCTGCTCAAGGTTATGTTGAGGAAACGTGAATGGAGAAAATCTTAATACTGCGTGCAGGAGAACGTTGTACCCTACACGTTTGATTTCCAGCAGTTGCTGGCTGTACATAATTGAGAGACTGATTACTTCTGTATCTTCTTTCCTATGTTTGTGGTTACAAAAAGTAATGTCAATATGGTGTCTACAGTGGGAGGTGCTCACAAGAAAAAGGAAATGACTTTTCTGTGGCCACTGTGGTCTGATGAGATAAGCACAAATGCAGAAGGCTGAGACTTGGATTCCCTTCAAGTTCTGCAGCGGGTTGGCTGAATAGCCATGGTTACATTACAGACAGACACCAGGACACAAGGGCGCGGTGTTCTGAAGCTGTGAGTTACTGAGCGCCTGCTGGAGGTGGGAGCATTCATGTTTGTGTGGCACTAGGACAGTGAAGTCTTCTGGAGCTGTTGGGTGCACGTATTGCCCACCTTCCATTCCTGGTGGGGGTGTTAACCAATATCCTGGCTCCCATCGCAGGAGGAGGTATTTGTTAGAGAAAGGGTGAGTGTTGCAGAACTGGGCATGACTGACTTCCCTGGTAGATGCCTGCCTTTCTTTTAGAAGGTGATCTGGATGCCTAACCCCATTCGTTGTTAGCGTGCTGGGCTGGAGTACAGGTTAGGCACTGTCTGTGCCTAGGAGGAGAGGGGAGAAGGGACCAGCAGTAGACACAAACCTCGTATTTGACCCCCATCTCAGAGACTTGCTCCAGCACAAAAGCCAAGGCCCAGCGCTAGGGCAGTTTTCATGGCAGCTCTTGCCTGCTCCCTAGAATCCACCTGAGGACGCAGAGTTTGTCATTTACCTGTTCAGGGTTGCAAGCAGGCAATTTAGGCATAGATTAGCTTTCACAGAGTGTTTGTAAATACAGTATTCTTTAGAAAAATAAAGGAGAATACATAGAATTTAGAAGATAACTGTCCCAATTACAGTATCTCTTTCTGTAATTTAACCTTTGCCTGGAAATCTTTTGGATCTGCCTGTATAAAATAGGATTGCTTCTGCTGCAGCTTCTGTCAGGTTAATCTGAGAATAGCCATGAGAGTAAAAGAGAGCATCTCTTATCTTAACTACTTTGCAGTTTCCTTTATTGGATGACCACTTCAGACCTGGATGCAGTAACATCCTCTACCTGGTGAGGTCGCTGCTAGGAAACCTCCCCCTCACAAGAAAGTTCTCACTTGCATCCAGTTGCTCACGTCAGTGTGATTTTGGTGACAGAGGGCTTACTTTGCTGCTCCTCTGCTAGTAGGTTTGTGTCGCTAGTGTGGAATTGGATGAAAAGAGAAGACTGTAAAAGGAAAATTCTCAAACATGTTTGAAATAATGACACAGCTTCTTAGAGTATTTAGAATCTATGTTTCCCATGTTTTATGTTAGGGTCTCCTAAATTGTTCTAGAGAAGGTAGTTTAAAATCTGATGCTCAGATACCTAATATTTTTGACTCAAATTTGAAGCCAAAATTAGGAATTTGAGCATTTTTATAGGTTAATATGGTGTTTTCTGGCTTATTTTAATTATTTTAATTGTACATTGGATTGTTTTACACTTAGATTTTCCTTGCAGTGGCTTGTCATCAGTGTCTTTTGCAGCTCTTTACCATCTCTTTTGGTTCATTAATTTCTATCAACAGGCTTTCAGTTACTCAGGTTTGAATGTTAATTCATTGCAATTTGGACCTGAAGGCATGTCTCGATTTTCTAAATCTCACTTGCTTCCACCATATTTTGTAGTGTTGGATGCAAAATCAGGATAGGCCTTTCTAGTAGGAAGGCAAAATCTTACACCAAAGCCCCTTTTTCTTTAAAGTTTTCTTTTGATTAAAATATTCAAAGTATGGATTTTATTATTTATTCATTTAAAACTACTCCTGGTCAAATCCAAAAGTTGTTTTTGTATTTTCTCTCTACGGATATCTATTATAATATTCAAAAAGAGGTTTTGTTTCTGCATTGACGTGAACACCTGCTTATGCCGCCAAAAGATGAGTACACAAAAGTTGTAGTTTTTTTTTTTTTAATTGTTGAACCTCAAAGCACTGAGCACCTGTGACTTTTTCCCTTTGTTTTCTCCTAGTTCTGACTCTTCATTTATTTTCCTCTAACCAGGGCTGTTGTTTAAAGCCATTTCCTTGGTTCTCTGTCCCACCTACAGCTCTTCTCTCCATTGCTGAACAGAATTGTACCCCCAGGGTCTGTACTGGTGGCAGGGTAGGAATTTATTTTGTGGAGGGCAGATAGTTTGGTAGACCTAATTTTTTTGCTCTTCCCATAGGCGTTGTTGTGGCAGTGTTTTATCTTTTTCCTCCTTTCTGCTCTTGATAAAATATTTTTCTCTGTACTGCAAATGCAAATTTATGTGGAGTTTTTTTCTTGCTGTGCTTTGCGTTTGGAATCTAGATGTAGCTGATTTGAAAGGATGAAATAATTCTCTTGGCAGTTTACATCTTGTCTCTGCACTTTCGCGTAGCCTCTCGCGCATCTTACTCCCTTCCTGCTTGATAGACTAAATGCTATTCTCTTTGCCTTAAAATGGCTTTGTGGGAATGCTGGAAAAACTCTGTATCTCTCTGCTTTAGTAAAATAACAAAATCAACTACAGGAGTTTGTATCCTGCAGAAATTATGCATGCGTGATGGGTGTTTTGTGCTTCCCCTCAGTGCTTAGATCATTTGGCTGATCCATCTTCTGTTGTGGAGTGGTGCCAGTGAGGAGAGGTCTCTGAAGGCATCGTGCATTAGTGAAGTGCAGCCTACTAATGCGTTCTCCTCAGCCAACCTTGCGCTTTGCGTTTTTGTTTTAAAATGCAGACCACATGTAATGTTGCATGCATGAATTGCTTTCCACTCCCCAGAGCTTCAGGTTTGTTCTTAGTTTGTTCTTGAACTTTTAATAATCGTGAAAATAAAGGGAGGGTCTGTTTGTATTGTTTATAGTAGGAAAGAACAGTGTGAGATTTCATCTACTGCTGTTCAAATCCCTTGCTATTTTTGGTATTTGACCTCTGCAGAGAAGATTGCCAAAACTACAGGTTGTTTTCAATTTTATTACGTGTTTCTACCCTCCTGCTCAGAAGTTACTCTTACGTTACTGATTAAATCTTTGCGAAACTTCCATTTCTCCCACATTTTCCACGGTACTTTTCAGAGAGGTAATGTTATGTTTCTATATGTTGTTGAGCTAACATTCCCTTTTGGAAATGAGAACTATGCAATTTGGCAGCATCCACTAGAAGGAGAAGTAAAACAACATATGAATTGGTTTATTTTTTGAAAAACTTTCTGGATTGAAGAGGACTTGTGAGCCTGTTGGCTTGAGTTGAGACTGCAACGTTTAAAATAGTGCACAAAGAGCACAGCAGTATATGCCGAGACAATACGAAATGTTTAGTGTGTGCAGATAGGTGCTTACCTTTCATTTTTCTGTCATTGGAAGGGCCTGCTTTCGGCACCCGTGGCTGTTTGCTTTCTAGTCTTGCTGTGTGGTTGTTTCCACACTCCACTAGTGAGAAGTACATAACAAAGGCATCTGAAAATCCTGTCCTGCCTCTGGCATCCCTTCCACTTCGTGCCTTCTATTCTAAAAAACAAGCTTAGTTCTTTTTTAAAGGAGCCTTGCAGGATGCCCTGGAGGTAAAAATATTTTAGGTCATTTCAGCATACTGTATTTATTCTGAGTTCCCAAGATGTAATGAATTTTGAGTGTCCTTCGAGAAGCTTATTGTTTCTGGTAGTTGTGTTATCAAGGAGATGTGCAGGCGTTGCCTATAACTGTGAAGTTAATTCATAGAAAAGATGGCATGAAAGTAGTTCCAGAGGACTAGGTACAGTCACACACAAGTTTCAGGGTTGATTTGTAAAAGGTGGCTTTACCTTTTTTGGGGGGTGCAGACGTGAATGCGGATGAGAGATGCAGCTGTTACATAGGAGGAATGGAGATCACTGAGGATGGGATTGAACATCTGTTTCAAACACAAGTGACTAGCCATAGCCAGATGCCTTCAGCCAGATACTCGTGTGTCATCCAAGTGGTGGTGTTTTCCCGTCACCTTAACGTCACCTGGATTTTGTCTGTGTTGAGACAGTAGATGCGGGCGGGGGGCCACTGTGAGTTGGAATAAGTGAAGAACCGGAATTGAACTAACCGCCTCACGTTCTGTGCAGAGGAGGTACCTTGGGGAAAGAAGAGATTGTGGCCAGTGCTCTCTGTGATTTCTTCTGAGACTGGAACAGTTCAAGAGCAAGCTGTCTGTGCCCTACACAGTCTGCATCAGACAGCTTGTCACATTAGCATGAGCAGTTCTCCTCATTGATCATCACAACTGGCTGTTTTGCTATATCCAAAGTATGTCAAGTCTCAAAGATACTGACTTTGCCAAAGGATTCTTTGTGGCAGAAACAAAAGAGATACCTGTGTTGCTGAAGTTAAGGAGTGCTAAACTAAAAGTACTTCACTTCTGCGGTGCAGAGCACCATGTGGTTTGTAGGTGGCTGCAGTCCAATGCTTAGTTATCTTCCATTGTGTTTGGAAGACCATTGTTTCCTATTTGTCTCATAAATTTAACACAGATCCTATTCCTGCCATTTAAACTTTCCCATCAAAATACAACAGTGACTTCCCCTTCTGAAAAGGAAGGGCTGGCAGCTACACCCTGAAGTTTGAGCTTGAATTGTTTATATAACCTTCAATCACAATTTCATAATAGTCTGAAGACTTTCTTACTAGGGCAGACATTTTATTGCGTTTTTAGCAAAATCCTGGCTGCCATGAAATACAATTTTAAGGCTTCTTAGTTGTTGCCGTGAAAATAGAATTGAAAACTGTACCCTCCAGCTTCCTGATGATATAAATTGCACATCTATCTGGAAGCATGAACAACATTTTCTGGTATTTCAGAATAGCTGTACCTGTGTCATTCAGGGGTAAATGCTTAAGCGCTATCTTGGGCTAATTTTATTTCCCAGAAAATATTATTAAATCTGAATGAACATGCTTTTGCAGACTCTGGCTTTTTACAACTTCTTGGTACTTGTAGAGTTCCCTCGCCCTCCCCTTCCCAGCAGTAAAAGCTCTGACATCGGTGTTGTAGAAACTGCTCATTGAATAATACTCTCATTCAAAGTCAGTAATACTTAAACAACTGCAGCTTGCTTTCCAAATGGATGACATTTGTCAGGAACTTGTCTGTTTGAATTTACTTGGCCTTTTGAGTATAAAAAGTCTGAATATTTAGAGCTTGAAATTCAGGTCAGTCTGGAAAACTCCATTTTTCTTACCAACAGTTTACAGAGAGAACCCAGTTTTTTTTGTAACCACAGCGCTACAGGATAGCTGGTTTATGAAAACTCCTTTCTCCACCTGCAAACATGTGTTTTTGAAATGGCATTTAAATAGAAGCTTCCATTGTAATTCTTCAGTAAATTGGATTAAGTAAAAGTTGTCCTTCCTAAGAATATTAATACATTTTATTTCCTAAATTTAAATTAATTCATTTGCATGGAAGTTTAATAGTTTTGTGTTTGAGCAGTGTAGCAAGCAGTGTTTGAGAACAATCTACTTTATGTAATAGTTCTAGTAAAAGCTTGTTCCATTTGAGGACCTATCCAGCAAAGTAAGTAAGGAGCAAGCTCTGTGGGTAGGGTTGTCGCAGGCTAATGCCAGAAAACATGCTGAACTTCTTCTCTACAGAGGGGAAAGGAGTTTCCACAGGATGTCTGTGTTTTATGGCAAAAATTACTTGTAGATGTGCTCTGAAAGGTTGCTTTGATGCAGAAGATTAACCTGGGGACCTCATTGTCGGGATATTACTGAGGCAAATAGCTTAGTGAGATTATTTGTGACTTGGGAATTAAGCTTTTATGAGTGTGCCTGCTTAAGCTGTTTTTCAAGAATTTGCTCGTTTGTCACATGGCATCATGAATATTTGTATGTAGCAAACAGGAGGAGGGAAAGCAAAACCCTGAAACTACAGATACCACCAAGGAGGAAAAAAAGCAGAATGCAGTTTTGTCATAGCAACTTTTCCTTTGTTCCTGGTCTCTCATGGACAGTTAGAATCATTACCCTAAAACAAGTAATATGTGAAACTTGCTCATTCCATCCCTAAAAATCCAGCCTGAAGAATTTGCAGAAAAATTTATGATGGGACAGCTGGGAAGGCATGCGAATATTTTCTTGCGTTCTGAGTTTGCCTGATTTTTACTCCATTTCTGTTTGGCTTTTTTCAAAAGGTCCTTTCGTGCATGTGGTGACTAGGACTGGGTGCTGGCCTAGTGCTTGAGGAAATAAGGAAATTTTTGAGTACTGCTTTACTTTACGATTTACTTTATAAAAATAATAAAGCAAATTTAGCTACGTGACTTTCACAGGATTCACAGACAGACTATTTAATCTTTTAAGGGGATTATATGATGTAGTGTTTACGGTCACAAGAGACTGAAGTCCTTGAATCGGGAAAGCCCTTTCTGGTTCTCTGTTTCTGTAAATGAAGTTGTAGTGGTTAGGACATCAAGATAATTGAATTTTGACTTCATGCAGCATTTCTGTTCAAGATGCTTTTTCAAACATATTTTTAAGGCTAATATTATTTAAGAATGTTATCATTAAAACTCACCTTGGATTTTGGTTATTACAGGTTTCTGACAACATAGGAACAGCATTTGAGATGACCGCAGTGGAGAAGATTGAGGAGCAGCTTGCTAGTCTGCGCATAGCAAAACGTTCTACGCTAAGTGAGGAACCTGCTTACTTACTGGATATAGACGTTTCCAAACCTGCTCAATCTGAAAGCAGTCACTTTGTGGCAGTCTCGTGTTCCAATAAGTCAATTAGGGTATATAACAGGGAAACATTAAACTTCCTGCGGGAGTACAGTGGCCGTCCTGGGATACTTAATGGAGTCAGATTTGCACACACGTGTGACAGCGTTCTGTTTTCCGCATGCAGTGATGGTACAGTAAAATGTTGGGATATTCGTTTAGCAACTCAGAAAGCTGTGCAGATATTTAGTGGCTATCCTTCCAACGTTTTCATCAGTTTTGATATCAACTGCAGTGATGTCATAATTTGTGCTGGAACAGAAAAAGTTGAAAAGGACGCGTTTCTGGTGTTTTGGGATGCAAGAGGCATTACAAACTGTGCCAGCGCAACAAAAGAACCCTTGGGAGTCTATTCTGAAAGTCACAATGATGATATCACTAAAATTTGTTTTCATACTGTCGAACCCAATTTGGTAGTTTCTGGGTCAACTGATGGGCTGGTTAATGTGTTCAACATTAACAAGGATAACGAAGATGACGCTTTGATATCAACTTGCAATTCAGATTCATCAGTCAGTTTTATTGGCTGGTCTGGAACAGACTATAAACAGGTCTACTGCATGACGCACGATGAGGGGTTTTGTTGGTGGGACATTGCTCAGCTAGATACCGAAGAACCGATAACGCTATTGCGTGTTCGGGATGTCAGAGACGCGGTCTGCGTTGAAAACAACAGCTTACATTACCTGGTAGGTGGCTTGTACCACGAAAAGGCGGACAAACTCTTCCTTGTCGGGGGAACGTCCACAGGAAACATTCACCTAATCAGCTGCGGCACCGACGGACTGCGCCTGGCGGGTACCCTTTGCGGAGGACACTCTGCCACCGTTCGCTCCTTCTGCTGGAACCTGACGGATGAGTCTCTGTTGACGGGTGGAGAGGATGCTCAGCTGTTGCTATGGAAACCCGGAGCTGTGGAAAGGTCCCTCGCAAAGAAGGCGTCTATGAAGATAGCTTCTTCTGTGCAGAAGAGAGTAAGAGTTCACAGCAGCTCCCTCAAAAGCAGGAAAAAGTAAAATTCTGAAAGTGGGAATCTCTGCTGTGTAGACTTCTCCTGGTGTTTAATCTCTCAGGCAATACTTGGCTGTGATTTATTTAGAGGTATTCTGTGGAAGGAACTACGATGCTTGAATTCTACCTGGGAATGTATTTCAGTCATCAGAAGAATGCCCTTTTTTTTTTTTTTTTTCTTCATTCTTTAAGTTGCAAATATTAATCTGCAAAGGGTAGATGTTTGCTGTTGAGGTCTTGAAAAATAGATCTTAAATCATATTATATAAAAATGTTTCTGTGGTTGTTTACTGTCTCAGCCAACATTTTTAATGTGTTATATAGGGCTGTGGCTTGCATAATTTGTTACCTTCCTACTGAAATTCCCTGGCATGTTTTAAAAGCTTTTGTATTTCATGCTGTATTTTGCTTTCTTTACAGAGAACTCAGTGAAATTGCTCAATATATTAAAAGATTTTATGTCACATCTCAATGCCTGAAGGAATTACTTCTTGATGAAACAGAAAATAAGTACTGTTCTGCACTGTCATATCGCTGGTTTGTAACAAGCTCATAAAGAAGCAGTTGACGGAGCCGTATTTTTCATAGCAAAGATATCAATGTATTCAACCAAACAGGAAGACGTGATCCCAAGCAGCTAATTTTTAGGTGTGCGAGAACTGTTAAACTGGCATTATTTAGGGCATATTTCCTGCATGAAAATACCCAGGATTCTTGCAAGCAGCTTCATTCTCTCCTGGTGAGTGCATCTCAGGGGGTGCACCTGGAAGACTGGGGAGATCTTCAGTGGGTTAAAGAAATTGATATCTCTAATTACACCAGTGATGCTTAAAATCCCAAGTCCTGCATTGGAAATAAGCTAGTATCACATGCTAAGTGGGAATGTTAAAAACCAAAAATGATCACTGCCTTCTGAGACGGTAGTTGCGGAGTAACAGACAAACCTTTTAGAGGTTGGTGTGTGTCCTTTCTCTCTGCAGAGAGGTTTTGTGCTTAGACATCTCCCTAGGACAGCTTTGTTTTAGAATTCCATCAAATACCTATTAAGTGGTGCAAAAATTGCCCTGTACTTCTGAAACGGATGAGTCTTTATGCTTATTCTGCTCCACTGGCAGATTACAATCTGTGCATCTGGCTCTGCACACACAATTACCTTCAGCCTTCTGAGGACCATTGCAGTCAAGTGGTGGTTGGTAATTATGCCATAGTTAACATATGTGGACTACAACTGAAAACAGCACAAGAGTATTTAAGAATTGCTATAGAATTCGATTGCCAACAATAGAATTGTTGGCAAGGGAATTAAAAGGGGCTGGCTTTATTTTTGCCTGAGGGTGGATAGGTAATTCTTTCAAAACACGTTTTGAATGTCAAGTTCAGAAGATTAGCCTGGAATTCAGAAACGGTTTCTGAGGTACAGAAGATACCTCTAGTATATGGTTACCGCTGTGCCGAAGATGTCTTAATCATCTCTGGAAACGAATCCTATTGAACCAGGAGTATCCAGTTTCTACATCATGTGTTTCACAAACTGTTAATGTCTTTCAGCCACAGCTATGCATCCGTCGTCGTTCTGGGTTTGCCTGTTGGTGATAATTAAGATGATACGCTTGCTTTTGTTACTGCTGGTTATTTAAAAGAGCAGCTTCAATTTAAAAATCACATTTCTCTCAACTTTTTTTTTTATTACTTGTGTTAAATTCAAGTTACGCCAAACATCCTTATCTGTTGCTTTTCAAATTACTTTGTGCTATTTTGAGACAACTTGGGCAGCGAGTGTCAGGGCTATGACGCACCTGGGTCGTGTGCCCCTTCAAGATTCATTCTCCCAGGTCGCTGGTTATCACCTGTTTCTGTGGAATTCACAGGTTTGTGACTCTGGTGGACCAAAAGCTTCAGACGTCCTCTGAATTCATGTTAATGCCCTCGGGCCTGACTCGGTTCAGGACCAGCAGTTGGGGAGCTAAAGGATTATTCTGAGACCTATTTCATTGCACATACGATATATAACTTGCTTTTTAGGTGTTTATCCCCGGTTTTCCTGGTATCTTGACACACTCGGTGGAGTAAGGTCATTGGGTCTGTCTAACGCTTGATGCCTTGAAGACAGTTTTGTGTGCTGCATACAGAAGTGCACCGTGAGGGAGCTTTTGGTTGCCTCCGCGTGCTTTCAAGTGCCTGTTGAGCGGGATTCTGATGTGTTCTGCCAACTGTCTCTGAATTAAAGCAGCAGAGATGGGAGTTCTGGTGCTGAAGTGT
Source organism: Scopus umbretta (assembly GCA_013400535.1). Taxonomy (NCBI): domain Eukaryota; kingdom Metazoa; phylum Chordata; class Aves; order Pelecaniformes; family Scopidae; genus Scopus; species Scopus umbretta. The sequence continues at coordinate 572 of VZTL01097883.1, read as the reverse complement.
TTGAAGTATGCAACCTGTATGTGTTAACTTGTTTTTGAATTCAATTGATACATAACCAATCGATACCCATCACAGTTAAAGCCATGCTTTTCCCTGAAAAATAGGTTTCTCTCTTTTACATACATAATTTAAACAGCAATGGGAGGGGAAAAATGCATGTATGTATCTTAAAATTCTGCAAAAGCACAGCAGCTGTCAGGAGATTCAGGCTTGTGTTGCCTCTGAAAATAGTCAATTATTTTCTTTTTCTTCTGTGTTGACTTAATTTCAGGTTAATATCCATAAAATAAACATAGATGGAAGCCACGTGTTACCAAGCAATTAACATTGCTTGCTTTTGTAAACTGCAAACACTATTTTTGAGACCACAGAGCACGGGCAGAACATGTATGTAATCGCAAAAATAATAATAGACTTCAAATTAGGCCGGTTAACTTGTCTGACTGTATTTAATCTCTTAGGTTAGTTTTGATGCCTGTAAGTTGGCTTCAGCATTGTTAAGAAACTTATTGGACCTTTATAAAACTTACGTAATTGAAACTATGTGCAAGTAGCAGGCGTTCAGAAATCGT
>VZTL01097882.1:0-11070 GCA_013400535.1 Scopus umbretta | reverse complement strand
AACCACTTAAACCTAAGCTCAAGAGAGAAATTTGCCAAGACCTCTCCTGTTTTATTTCTGACTCCAAATGTAATACTGGCTTTGCATAGATATTTCCATGTGATGCATGAAGAGCAAATGCCTCTGCGAAATATGGTTTTCCTAATCTTATCAGAGACATAATGCTTATTCCAAATAAAAAAATCGCCCATGCTGTAGGCTAAACTATCATCTACCTTTTTATCTAATTAGATAATGTAATTTCTCTAACAAAGCATTCTAATATCAAACTCTGGTAAAGTGACAGACAATACAGCTGCTTTTATACTAGAATACTCAGGTATCCCGAGCCCACATGTACAACATTGTGCTTTACAGATAGGTGGGTGGTTGTGCAAACAGGGGCAGTTTTTCTCTGTGTATTTTGCAGAGGAAGACCTGAAACACAGTAACATCACATCAGGTCATTTGTTCAGTAAGTCAATACAGTGACTCACCAGAGACAGGGGTTTGTCTCCAGAGGGTCTGTTGTATGCACAGCATGCAAGACAGTTGAGCAGCTAACACAAAGTGGATGCTGTGTGTGGATTAAACCACACATGCTCCTTGCCGTGATCACCGTTGGTTGTGATGGAAGCGCTTGAGAGGGCTATGCTTCAGCGTAACTTCTCATCTGCCTGCAGAATATGGACACCTGTGCCCTGTATACACCCCTTGCCTAGGCAGCACACGTGTGGCCAGCTGAGGGATGCACTCACGGCTTCTTTACCGCCCGTTCGCTGCCGGCTACCCATTTCCCTCCCTGGTGTGCAATGGGATGCTAAGCCTCCTAGACTGGGAGAGCGCAGGCCTGCAGCAGCTTTCCTGCAGCCCCAGCCAGCCCGTTGCCAGAGGTGTGCCCTGGTGAGGCCAGGACACCTGGGACATGTAACCCCTCGTTTGCGTGCATGGTACCATTGATACCACTGGTAGCAGGGCAAAACAGCTCCAGTGAGGACCAAGAGTTGTCATGGTGTAAATGCAGAAATTTTCAGCATTCCAGTTTCTAGTCCTTTTGCCCTCGGTCATGTACGACTTGCGGTGTGATAGGTTGCCATTAAAGTAGATTTCCTGATTTCAGTGTGGAGAACTGTGGCTGTTGCTTTCAATATTATGTGTTCACGAGTTTTTCTTTATGTTACGCAGTCAAGCCCTTTACTATTACTATTTCTGTTCTTTTTGTCTGGAAATTGTTATACTTCACTTATCCTCGCTTGCAGGATAGAAGTTCTGCTCTTTCCCTGGTTTATCCCCATATTTCACCTCAGTGCCCAGTGTCAGTTTTCAGGAGAAGAAGCATCAGGAACAAAAAAAAATTATAATATGGTCCTTGCCCAGTACCACCCCTGGTCTCCAGGAGAGCATCACAAGCCACATTTCTCTGGTTTTCAGTGTATTTAACGTTTTCACATACAGTAGGCAGCTTTGTGCTACATTTGGGGAGGCAGAGCACATCACAATTCTTGCACCACTGATGGAAGGAAGAGAGAAAGTCTTGCGCGATCTGCCAGGTAGGAAATTGTTTGCTCTGATGTGCTGGCAGGTGCTTGATAGTATAGAAGAAGGGGGACCCTTCCTTCCCCCTCCTAATGCATGTAGCCCCTGGGAGACATGCCGCTTGACTTTCTCTTCTGATCAGCTTGTGTCCGGCAGGCCACAGCAAGTCATCCTTGTCATTCCCTCAGCAAACCTGCTCTGAACTGAGCCTGAAGTTGTGTTTTTATTTAGGCAGTAGCAGCACCTGATGTAGCTGGCTAAGTCAGAGGGCCTGCAGGCACACGGTACCAGGCAGCTCCTGTCCAAAGGGACTGAGACTTGGGATAGATGACCCAGTAGGTGAAAGCAAGCATTACCATTTCCAGTGTAAACACGGGCATAAATGCTACAGCCAGTCAGCAATTAGATGTGTGCAGGCGAGTGCTGTTGCTCAGAGGCTGCACTGAGGTGAGTAGGACCCCACGCAAAGGTGGTGTCGTCGTCCCCAGATGCTTGGTGCCAGTGTGAATGACCCAGCTTCCTAAATTCAGGGCTGAGCTGCTGGGTGGTGATTAACAAGGTCATCCATCTACCGGTTCATGGCCACAGGTTTGAAATTTAGCTACAAAATGGGATTGTTCACCTTTGGTGCCGTTAACGTATACTGTGGATATACATATTGTTGACAGTGTCAGCAAAATGTGTTTTGAAAAAGGCAGCCCTGGAAGATACTAAATTGAAATTTGAATTCAGAATCACCAGAGGAATTACCGTGACCTTTGCACTTATGCTGGATCTTACTTTTCGTTACAATCACTTCCCATATTTTATTTCAAAATGAATGATTTGCCTGTAGTAAGAGTAGAGTAGTAGGATTTCTCTTTCCTGGGGAGCTGGGACACTAAAATAAGGTTGAGGGTATTCTGGCGGTATTTCAGTGGAACTTCACACCTGAATGCCTTCTGTAATCAGGATTTCAGAAGTGAGCGTGGTACAGCTCAAACAGTATATTTTTCTTCTAAAATTGTGGTTAAGCTATAAACTCTAATGTCATAGGTTAACTTCAGGGAGTTTATTGTTATACATTTTGTGTTCTCTCATTATTACACTGAGCATGGCATTTAGTCTTCCATTTCTGTTCCAGCTGGGTAGTGTAGCGCTAGCCAAATAGTACATAAAGTATGTCCAGATTGGTGTGTCAGTTGTTAGATTTGCATGCTTGAATTTCAGACATTACAAGAACTGGAAATCTATGATATTTGTGTTTATCTGGCAGCTCCATTTCTTACTACCATGAACTTTGTAAACTTGTTACAGTGTATTTCTACCTACTGTTAGCATCAAAACTGTCATAACAGTATAGATTAATACAGGAATGGCATTTAGCTTTTAGCTTTTTCATCCAATCCCTCCTGGAAAAAACCTTCTAGTGTTTTGGCTAACACTTAATCCTTTTATAGTTTAATTTTAATTTTAGAAGGTAAGCTACATAAGCTACATCATTTTTTTAAGGGAAACTATTCTGAGCATAGTTGTGAATTTAAAGCAAGAGCTACTTAAGGGAGGTACTGTAATTCTGTTAATTTGAATAAGGGGGGAAAAATTAAAATTGCAATTATTATAATCAATCATTATTATTATCTGTCATTAAATAGAGCCCATTGAATGCAGCCTAAGTACATGTTATCCTTGTCAGTTTTCAGATGGCTTTTTACCTGTTATATAGCATACTAGGTGAAGCGGCCTTTTTGAAGATATAATTATACATAGCATTAAAATGTCATTTTTGTCTTAAAAATATTTTGTCTGTTAAAAATACTAGTTTGCTTCAGTACCCGATAAATAGATTACAACTATTAGTTTTAATTGGGATCTTATGTTTCTATAAATGTACATTACTGTATAAAGCTGCCTTCACTAGTTTAAGGATACCGTGAGTTCTGGTTTGGCTCAGAACTTAAATTGGGAAAGAAAATATCTCATGGACATTTCTCCATTACAATCATTCTTAGATCCATGAGTTGAAACGGTTTCATGCATTTTTTAAAATTCTAGGTAGGACAGTTGTTTTCAGAAGGAAGGATTTTCCAATCATGTCTGCAAACCTGACTTGGCAGTATGAGGAGCATACAGTCAAATTGGACTGTGAGTGCAAAAAACGTTGATTGTATTCATTTCCATTGTCCAAGCTAAAAAAAGATGGAAAAAAATCAAAAATACTGAAAGCCTTACTTCACTTTGTTGTTGTTTTAAAGTAGGATTCCTTGTAATCAACATAAAGAAGAAAAGTTTGATAAAAAGAAGGACATTTACAGATCTTGCCATGTTTTCCTGAGGTTCCCCTCTGAGGCCGAGTGGGTAAAGCATCTAGACTGCTGTGGGCAGAGCATGTAGACTCTTGTGGACTTCTACATGAGCTTCCTCCCTGCTCTGCTGCTACATAGTGCAGAGACAAAACTGGCCTTTGGGGTGTTTCTTTATGAAGGGCTTTAAACAACAGTTGCTTCGGAACACTTTTCTTGCGGTAGGATTTTCCTCAGCCCAGGTAGTGTGAAGCACTGCATTAAAAGTGCCGTCTGAGCATAAGCAAGGCTGTAGCCTAACAAAGGCTCATCTGGCTCCAGGTGGTCTCTCACAGACAGGTGGCTTGCAGGTACTTGGAGAAAGAAAGGAAGAAACAGGGCTATTAGGTCCTGAGTAGGTATGTTAGAAAAGGCAGTGGCAGGGTCACATCTATCCCACCATGCCGGCTGTTCTGAAGGAGAACAGCCATACCATTTCACACATGCAACGTGTCCTCTGTTCTGGTGCGCGCTGGCCAAGGAGGCTTTGCCGTACTGGTAGTACCTTCTGCCTCACCTGCTGCTACCTGGACATGAACCTCATCCCTCTTCCCCATGCGTTGTTTGTCCTTCAGGTACGTGGTACCTCTTGGAGTACCTTTCCGAGTAGGTGAGAGGCAGCAGATCTGAGGGTGAAACTTCGTAGCATCACTGAAGGGTGTTGGCTGATGCATGAATAGCAAGAAAGTCCTTGATGGGAGTAAAAATCTGCCCTTGACAAAGTGCAGCCACCAGTTTGAAGACAAAAGGAGGGTAGCTGAGAATAACTTGCAAAAGACTGGGGACATTTGATGGTATAGTGTATTCATAAAGCTCTGTATCATTTAGTAGAACCTGGAGTTTTACTAAGTTCTTGCAAGAACAATATTGGGAGGCCTTATTAGACTTACAGAGCATTTACCATAGCTTTATTAAGATGTGTGGTTTTTTAATTAAGATATGGACTACTTCAGGGAGCAACTGAATGGTTCCCTAATGAATTCATTGCATTAATTTCCTTCAGAAAGCACATCTGAGCCTAACTTAAATTTCTGCTGCAATTAATTTATGTAATTTATTCTAGTAAGTGCTGTAGTTTTTCCCTGTAATTGCTCACTGAATTGACAGGTTTAATTTCATGTAACATGAGAGCCTGCAGTACTGAGCTTGCAGCGCTTCATAAAAGTTGATATTACATGCGCTGTTCGATTTTGGCAAGAAGGCAGCAATAAAATATTCCCGTAAAATAGAAATGTCCAAGTGACAGATATTGAGGCCAAAATTAAAAAAAAAAAAAAAAATTACTCTCCAAAGGTAGGTCTTAAATCCATATTTAATCACATAGGTAAGGGGCCAGATTTTTACACGTGCAGCTTCAGAGCTTGAGATCCAGCAAAGTACTTAGCCACGCGGACTGTTGCATGCCAAAGAGCAGTTTCCAGAAGAGGTTGCTACGCTTGAGGCCAACAACAAGCTTTCCAAGCACACCACTGGCTCTTGCCATCCCTCCTCGGTGAGCTCCAGAGATCGCAGGATGTGTCCCTATATAATAAACGTCAGATCTGTGCTGAACTGCCCGTGGAGACATACATGTGCAATCCCTGGATGCTCAGCACTGCTAAAGGTTGGATGCTTATTTAAAAGGTGAAGTGGAGATTTAGGATTCTAAATTTAGTCACTGCTTAAAAAAACATCCTTAGCTTTTCTGTCAAATGGGAGATGTTTGTTGTGATTAAAATAAACTACAAATTGCACCTTTGCCGGTTGCAATACTGGCTTCCATGGTTTCCTTGGTGGTGAATCAGACCCTCCCTCCTCCCATCACAGACACCACATCCATACTTTCACTTCCGCTGCGTGCTCCTGGTGACAGCCCCGGAGCATCCCTGCACGCTGCTGTGTTTTCATCCTCCCTGTCCCAATCAGATCATAAATGACATTTATAGAAATGCGGAGCTGACCTTCTCTGTTACGTGGCTTTTCAGATAATCCCTTTGATTTATTCTGAAGTTTCAGACTTCAGCTGGAGCCCTACAGTGACCCTCCATACAAACGCTGGGTTTCAATAGTTTTAAATCAAATGTTGCTAATAATTGAGGGAGTAAAATGTTTGGCTTTGATTTTTAACATTGTATACATTTTCCCTCCCTTTTCTCATGTTTTCCCCATATGCTGCTATTCTTTGCTTTCCTCCTCCCCTCTGTTTACCTTTCTGCCTGCTAGCATTTGCAGTCTGTTATTCGGTGCTTTGTGGACTGGCAGAAGGGCTGATCAAGCCCAGGGCTGGGAAATCCCAGGTTCCCACTCTGGCTGTGATGCTAACCTCTTGGACGCCTCAGAGGAGTTTTGGCCTTTTTGCCTCTGGTGCACAAAAAATGTTCCTCTCCCCAGGGAGAACCGTGGGGATGGAGTGGTTTCACAGCAATGTGGTCAAAGTGGAGTTCAGCCTCCCAGATGCAATGAAGACATGACTGGGGCAAGGGGCCATCGCAGGAAGGGGAGAGGGAAGATGGAGGGTGAGAAAAGGGGTTGAGTGGGGTAACAGCTTAGAAATCTGCTGTGGTTGCTGGTAGGGGATGGGGCAAGGGTGTCCCAAGGCTGTGGATAGGGACAGGTTATCTCTGGACCTCTGCTCCTGCCCCTTCCTCAGCTGATGAGCTTCTGCCCCTCTGCGCCAGCAGCACCGACACACTGCTTTGCCAGGTCTTCAGCAAAATGGACCTGTTATTTTTTTATAACTTTAATCTATTTTTTACCAAATAGGGATTTTAATTCACCTTTGAATTCCAAATACCATTTTGAAAAATCTTTCAGCTTCTTCCCTTGTTTTTTACCTTTCTTTTCCTCTAATCCAATCAGTAGCACCTGAATCACTTGCTAATGTCAGAAAAGCCAGCACTGTTTTGAACTCAGCCCACTGTAGGGTCGACTTGGCCTTCAGCATTTCAAGGTTGCTCCTCTCTGGGAGCTGCCAGCAGCACAGACACGACTAGCCCAGCCGGCGCCATACACACTCGCGCGCGGAGGACTGAGCAAGCACAGAGTAGGATCCCCTCCATCCCCAAGGGTAGAGATGTGCCACGTACTGCAGGGAAGCTGCTGTGGGCACCGCTGTGTCTATCCCCTCTGGACTCTCTCTTCGTGAGGGCAGGGGAACGGACCTCTCTTCCATAATCCCCCAAACTAAAATGGAGTCAATTCTGATTTTTCACCTTCTGCTGATGTTGCTATTGGGCAATGGCAGATATCTTGTATTCTGGCCCACCTGTCCTTGTCCCACAGTGTCACGCTTGCTTACCAGCTTCCCTTTTAGATGCAGCAGAGAGCACGATTTAATACAAATCAGATTTAAGAATAAAGATTCAAATGCATGGCAGAATCCATCAGGAAGAAAGCTGAGAGGAGAATCACACAACTTTCATCCTAGTTTTGGTTTTTACACATTTTTTTCCCCTTGCAAAAAACAGCTGTGGTCTATGTAACCATATGCATTCGTACCTACTATTTCTAACAATCTTAATGCATGAATGTACCAAAACTATTATAAAACATATGGCTGTTGGTATACAGATGCATGCTTTTAGATTTATCTGCTAGAAAAAGAAGGGCCCCCATGGCTATGCTATCATCTAAAGTTTAAAAATAGAAGATTTTCATTAAGTTAATATCATAAAGCTGTATTTTGAGTTCTGACCCTCAAGGCACCGTATATCTCTGTTCTTTCTGTGTCTTTTGCTGACAAGCAAATTAACCCTGCATATCTAGAAAATAGCTTGTGTAATGCAATCCTGATGCTGGATTTTCTCTTCTTCAAAGTACCAGTTTTCTGGTTTAGCCCATGCTTCAGCATGTGCTTCTAAAACAGCTTGGCTACTCTGCCAGCTCCATGCCAGGGTTTGCAGCCTTTGTATCTTTTTTTTTCTGTAAATGGGCTATAGAGACAGCCTAAGTTAATACCAGCAAAACAGAGTAAAGTGCTAAACTTTTAGCTTGCCTTAAATTGTTAACTTTGTAAGAATCTTAGCCTTTTAGTGATGTCTCGGAAGTATCAACGACCTTCACAAAGTGTTAACTAATTATCATACTGCTTTAGGGAAAGAACAAGTTTGTTTATAATGCCTGGACCACATGCCAAAAGAGATGGAGCACAGTGAAAGGTTTTCTGATACACAGGTCTGAAATTCTCATGTGTTGCATTCAGGGAAGAAATAATCAATCACATGCCACTGTATAGATAGATCTATAGATCTAGATAGATAGATCTATAGATCATAGATCTCATGGGTTCACAATGTCTGTGTCCTTTTCTTGAAGTATCTTCCTTCCGATTTCAGAAATCAGTAGAAAAACTGGGCCAGCTTGGTTTCTGGGTCACCCCAGACTGTAGAGAAGAGCATCTCCAATCTCATCTTTTCAAACTTCTTGTGAAAATGGATTAGTTCTGGTAGTAATGGTTGTACAGATGTGTAGTTTAAGAAGAGATGTATTCTCTTTGATGAAAAAGTTCAAAAGTAGGTCAAAAACAAGGGCCAGCAGCCTCATCCTGTTTGGCACTGGATGCAGCTCGTGACACTCTGACTCCCCTCAAATTCAGCGCAAGTGGATGGAAGCAGAACAGAAGTAATATCAGTGAGGTTGGGCACCGCTTACTGCAGAACAGAGTTCTGTTCATCTTCGGATATCATCAAGATCTTGGATATGTGCTTTAAAATCTTTAGTCCCATGCTGGTTAATGGTGCTTTTCTTTTTTCCACAACTGGGCTCGTTTTAGTCTGGCAGGAAAGCACTATCCCCAAATTTCATTTAAATGCCTTTTCCCATATATAATAGGCCTTGGGATTCAAAGGAATTCATTCAGCATGCTCTCCTAATGCCACTTAACTTCCCATGAAAAAACAGTAACAGGAAGAGCTGTTTTAATTAGCATGAGCTGTGCAGCAGCTAATGTATTCCACCTCTTCATTGTTGTAAAAAGAGCAGATTTCTTGGTAGCGTGAAGCGGGCAGAGAAGAGGGATTGTGTTCTGCTCTCCATATGTGCACACAGCCCCATTCACGGGGAAGGTGTGAACGGGAGGTGATTTGTAGCTGCCTGCCATTTGTGCAACACAAGCTTCTGTTGTTCTCCAGGCTGGAGAGAAACCCAGCTCCCCTCTTCAAACCTACTGCAGTGTGAGAGGTAGGCAGCAGTCTTCGGAGAACCTGAGATTTTTGTTATTAATCTCAACAATAAGATGGCAAAGAAAACTTGTATTTTAATATACATTTAAAAAAAGAAGAACTGTATGTCAGGCTGGAAAAAGAGAGCCATGACTTCCCCAGACATGATATTTCTTGATCAGAAGTCCCAAGGACGTGATATTTTAGAGAAACCTTTGAAGGTATGGCTTTTTTCCCTCCGTCTGTTAGCCTTAAACTGGCACCAGACTGGAGGTTCAACTCCCAGTGCCTCCCTGCCTCCAGTTGTGTCCAGCACCATGCTCTGCTGTGGAGACTGGAAGCACACATTGACCTCCTGCTCCAGTGCTCCTCAAGATACACTCTGGTCTATGTGGTTGAACACGGAGGGTGGGGAGCTGCTGGCGCACTCCATGGCATGCCAGGCTCTTGTTTTGGTTCAGGCAATGGTGATTAAGCAACGTGACCTGTTAAACAGATGGTGAGGGTGAACGATTTCATGGCCTTCTCCAGCCCACGAGTGTGTCAGCACAAGCTGTAAAGCAAAGCCCAAGCTCCAGGCAGCATTTCCCTGGCAATGAGGTTTGAGCAGTGAGTGATGTTACTGAGGCTGGGCTTCACCGAGAAATTGCTCAAGAGAAGAGTGACCCAGTAACAACAAGCAAAGTGGGATGCACTGGGCCAGGCAAGGTGGGGAGCACCACAGGGGCTTCCAGCCATGAGGCCAGACCATGTCCACTGGAAACTGCCCTGCAGTTCCAGAAGTGAGAAGTGACAGGCTGGTTTAAAACTTCTTGGTCAAAAGGCTCTTGTTAAAAAGAGAGAGAAAGAGAAGTGATGCCCACAGGAGAAGGAAACAAATATTTCTTTTCATGAGAAAAACAACTGTAGGATCAAAACAAAAGGCTTTTAAATGGTCCAAGAAAATAAACAATTAAGAAAAAAAGATGAGTTTGCAAAGCAAAGCAAACTTGATGTGATTTTTACCTTGCCTGAACTTGTTTGTGGACTTCCATTCGCTAGCGAAAGGAAACATTCCAGAGGTGGCCTGGCCAAAAGCAATGGCTTTTGCTGTTAAAGGATTAAAGAGAGGACAAAGAAGATATCACTACTTATATTAGCTGGGAGCTGCTTATCTCTAATGTGGTCAAAACAGAGAAAGCTTGTCTCTTGGAGAGAAGAAAAATCTAGTAATACAATAATGAGATATGGCTCTCAATTTTAATTTTCATTTGCAAAATGCTTTATAAATGTTAACTATTAAATATGCACAGCCTCTGAGTTGGGAGCTAACAGGGACTACCCTGTTTTCTCATTCCTGTGTTTTCCCATGGGCAGGGTAAAAGCACACTGACAAGGCAAGATCTCCTCTGAATATTTCGCCTGTGCTAGTGATAAATATAAACCAGGATTTATCACCTCAGACTTTATTTATTGACCTCTTCTGTCCAGGAGGTGTTCAGTCTCACTTTTTTCAGCTATTGCACACCATTCCCTTGCATGTAAACCAGGACAAGGTCACTCGCAGGAGCCATCTCTGCTTGCAAGAGCACCAGTGTAGTGGAGTAATGAGCTGCAGAGTGGGGCTTACTTTCAGGGATTTCACTGACAACACGCAGGCTCCTCGGCCAAATGAAACACTCTACATTGGTCAATCAGAGTATCAGAGATCCTACACATACATAACAATAAAAACATTTCTGTAAATTATTTTGCACTCATTTAAAAAAAAAAAGTTAATAATTTCAAGAGCTCTGTCTAAAAATATGTGTTGACTTCAGAATTAGAACAGAGGAGGCACCGAGGCCCAGATCACATTTGCTTCGTTGCTTTGTGGGTTATAATGGCATAAATCCTCAGCAGCTTGGTTTGATGTAGCCCTGCAGAAGTACAGTCATTTTCTCTGTTCTGCTGCACCAGCTGGGGATCCAGCATGTAGTCTTTCAACAAATCATATTCAGGCAAATAAAAGCTCAATGTCTAATCACCATCTTGTAGGAATAGTTTCAGACCTCTGTAAGTGTGTGTGTATGTGTACATATGACATTATATATCATATATGATATATGATATATGAT